>OMNM01037998.1:0-10982 GCA_900302745.1 Parablennius parvicornis | reverse complement strand
TCCCCCCCCCCCCCCTTTCTTGTTTTTGCTCACTTTTTGGTTTATTGACACATTTTCATATAAATTATTCATGTTTTTCATTAGCAACTAAAATTCAGTCATTTTGAATTGGCGGAGAAGGAAACATCATTACAGGTCTTTCAGACTTTTATATTGTGCATACTGACATAATAACAATTAATATGCAATATATAACGTTGCCATTCTATAAAGAACTGATGAATTTGACAATGTGGAACCTAATGTTGCTGTGTTGCAGAAGATTATGGTAATATCATCATTATTTTTGTCCTGATATAATACTGTGCTTCGAACACACCCAATAGTATGTTTTCTTCAGTGTCATGACTCCCAGTTCATATTCTCCTGGAACTTGGATTGCTATGACGGGTAACTCAATTATAAAGCTACAAACTCGATAGTTAGTTTTGTAGTTGACAGTCACAGTAACAACCATCCAACGTGATCGTCTGTTCATACAAATGTCCGCGTACTTTATTGTTAATGTTTAGAGCATTTTGTTTTCTGCTGCATGTGTGTGTGTGGTTTCATTTCAAAAACAAACAGCAACTACTCGTGAGCCAAAATGAAAGTTACACCGTTTTCAGTGTTTCTGCCATTTCCGTGGGGACATCGTTGACGACATCGTTTTCCAATGTCATGTAAACTCGAAACTTTTCTGGAACAAAAACACACAAAAAAAAAAATGTGTTTTCATTCTAAACATTGTGTTAACGGTCTGCATTCAACTAATTTCATGATCTAGATTCTAGAACCTCACTCTAATTTTATTTCTTGTTAGTATAATTTTCACAACTTCCTGTGTACTGATTTCTGTTCTGTATTGGTCATATTATTATTATTTATCTTACATGTGGGAGAAACTTTATAAGAGACAGACTCAAAGATGGCAGCTTTTTAGTGTTAGTTGGTTAACTCTCGGGGATAATAAATGTTGAAATGTAAATACACTCTTACAGAGACCAATGAAATGCACAGAAAAATTACACTTATGTAATTATCAGCAGTCATCAGGAGAAAATAAAACCTATATTTGGCTGTGTGCAAATAAATATGTGCTAATGACCCATGCTTGCAGGCGTATGAAGGTGAGCCTTATAAATAACATGTTCTATCACTCGAGAAGATGAGTGCAGTGCAGAAGCAGGACTATGTTCATGTCCATCATACTGCCTTCTTAACTGAAAAGTCGGATGACCCCCTGCTGCTTCTTGAACGCCAGCAGCTGCACACATGCAGCCACTGTGACACTGATATTGTGTACAGACACACACACACACACACACATATGCAGGCACGCACGCACACAGCTGCATCAGTCATAATTAAACGGCCTCTCTGACAGGGCCTCTGAGATTAAAAAGACTGGGGGACAAATTTCAACGTCACCTTCAGCAAAGGGCAGTTTTCAGACACTGGAGACAGAGACACTGTCAGATCCTGCCGCTTGCAGCCAGCCGAAGGATTAGACAGCTCATGTTAATGGGGTAAAGGCATCCTGCAGAGTCACCAGAAGCCGACATCCTCCCCTGCTCTGTCGGGAGAAACCTGATAACCGTACGGTGATCCATGAGAAGACCACTTTTGATGATTGTGTGACTGTGGGCACGGCTGGAACAGCAACACTCGCACTTGCACAGGAGAACTGGCACAGACACCGATAATCACAGTTTCCCTGGATGTCCCTGAGATGTGCAGGGCACAGTGTGAATGATTACACCGAATTGTGTACTGCCCATGTGGCGAAAACCTCCCAAGCACAGCAGGTCTGTTGGAAATATCTCCCGTGATGTTTGGGTGAGTTTAGCGTGACAACATGATCAAATCTGTGTTGTTATATTCTTCAGGTGGGTTAGAACGAAACTCCTGTTTTTGCCTTGTTGCCGGCCAGCTTAAACATGTCGTAAAGTGCTTATGAAAAACTTAAATGCGTGTCTGTGTGATTTGATAGAGACACGTTTGTGTGGAGTTGACTGACCGGAGGATGTATTTTTTATATACGCTACTCGTGAGGTATGCTATGTTCTGTTTTAATGTTGTATACTGTTTATGTTTCAGTGATAACATATTAATTAGTTTGGGCCTTGTGTTACTGATCATTGTGCGAGAGGGGCATGGTTGGAGTTGACAGACCAGAGGATATATATATATATTTTTTTTTTTATATCGTCAGATTAAACAGAGGCTGCCACCAAAGCGGATCATGTCTGAGTCCCTTCCTCACGCACACAACGCGGAGTCTGACACACCGGTTACACTATGACAACAATGACAGCCTCCAGCCCATAATCCCCTATGAGGAGGCACACGTAATGGCAACCCAACTCCATCATCCATACAAATGTTTGTATTCCCATTTGTGTGTACTCTCATTGTTATCATATAGCGCTTGTCCACTTGGTGAACAAAGCACTTAGCAACCACACACACACACACACACACACCAATGGTCACATCTGGCAACCCGGGTGCTGAGTGGCGTGTTGACTGGCGGTCATTTGGCCGATATTAACAAGCTAGTTGTATATATGATACAACAGTACATACCACCTGGGACAGATGCGACTTATCTGGAAAAACGTGTTAAGCTTGTTAGAATAGAGGTTACTGGCCTCATGCAGTGCTTCATGAACAGTGCTGGAATGAATGTTGAAAATCAAGCTGCTGCTTTTGAAAATTACATGCTAACTGTGTAGTTTTTGGGTGCTTGTTACTTCTTTAGCACATGAAATCAGTAGTTAGGCTCCAGAGCTGCTGTCTCCGTATGTTATTATTGCCTTTATTTAAAAGAAACAACGCTTGCTACTTTACTAAACTACTGCTTAGTAGAACTGCCAGGTCTCATTAATCCTGAGCTGTGCTAAAGCTCTTGGTATCAATTGAAAGATGTAAACAAGCAATAACATCCAACTTATATAGAGCATTTTCCTCCATCTAACCGAACAGAACTGAAGTGAAGCCATCATCAGACTGACTTATAAAATATATTATCTAGTTTAATCGATTAGCCCAATCATTGTTCTTTGCTAGCCATCAATCAAAATAAGCCTTGCATTCGATTAATCATCCAATCACCAATAATTCAGTAGAATATATCTGAGAGAAAGGATTGAAGAATGTATTAAATTGTATCATGAAGTTTACCTGTGTTTAATTACAGACACCCTTTTTTTGTCACATTGGTTGCCTCGTGAAAAAAGGTGATAAATGACAGACTTGAGGTAAATTGTCAGCGATATGTATGTGTAATCATTGAATGAGGATGTGAATGTGAGTCGGCAAACAGACGTTTCCTGTTAAGTAGAAGCACTGGAGGCTCTCTGCAGCTTCTCCACACTCACATTTCCAACAGACAGTGTTCACAAGGTGTCATTTTATCTGACGAAAGTGCATACGTGTTCAGTCTAAATCAACATTTACTTTTAAATATATGAGCCAGTGTTTAGTGAGTAAAGGAGAGCGACTGCGGTGTGTTCAACTCTGGGCCTGTCCTTTCAGGGAGGAGTTTTAATTAATGTTTTCTCTGCTTGAGTGTCCTGCCACAGTCCAAAAACATGGATTTTAGAGAAATTGGTGATTTTAAATGGCCTGTGAGTGTTTTGTAATGTGTCTCGCTCTGTGTTTGACCTGTGATGGACTGCTGACCTGTCCACTAGTGTAGATGATAGACAGCTGGATTATAAAGGAAATCGTTAACTTTTGCTCTCCTCGTCTTTGGACAAATTTTGGAGAAATGAAGAGTTGCGATATAGCTGGTGCTTCAAGTAGTTATCAGGCTAAGTATGGCCTTCGCTGTCTAACTACACACAGTACCCAGGGTTATAGTTAACTGGTTCAGAAAGAAATGGATGATCAAGTTGACAATGTGTATCCTAATCTTGCTGTGTGTGAGTTTCTAATAATTCCATCCTGATACAGCCCTGTTAATTTGGCTTCCAAGTGGTAAAGATTTATTTCAAAAAGGTGTTCAGGTGGCAAAACAAATCCTGCAAAGACAATATTTACTGAAACAAAAGATTGAATGGTAGCCATTAGATCTTGGGGGGAAAGGTTTAATTTAATTGCAGTGTAGCAAAACTTATCCATACAAACAATGGGGAAGAAAAAGTCGAGGGGCAATTACAAGTTTACTCTGTGGTATATACATGCCAAACTCTTGCTAATCTACAGTAATGGCAGGCAGGGGGTGAGTGGGGAGGGTTGCTGTGGGATAAGGCATCGGAGGCTCACCACACATTTTAAAAACCACTAACATATATACTTGAAGAAGACGCAGCTGAGATGTAAGTGAAGTTGTCACACAACGCGAGTCCTTAGATGAACCCGATGTGTTATGATGATGTGAAACTTCTTCGTCTGTTCAGAAAGGCTTTGAGAATAACCTTCAGTTTCTCTGGTAGCAGGTCTCTTGCCCTCCATCTGACAGCTGATGTCTGCGTCTCTATTAAATCAAGCTATAATGGCTAAATCAACCGACCGTGTATTAGTCATTAGCACGTAAGACACTTAAAAGGTTTTGTCAGCAGCACAAAACAAAACAAATGAAATTGACATTTTATTAACAGTCCATGCTGAAAGTGTCAACAATTCCGAGGCTTTTCCACGGAGAAAAATTAAGATGGGCTTGATTTAATCAGACGGTATAGTCAAATATCTCCTGTGTATAGAACAATTTCATTGAGCCAATTTCATTGTGTTTTTCGGCAGTGTGAATGTGTACCCTACTTCACATAACTCCCACTAATTGATCCTGATTGCTGATTTGATTCAGTCTCTTGCAGGAAGTCGACGGAGAGACCAATGATTTTTACCCATGATTGTCATGTCGTGTCACGCAAAAAAAAAAAAAAATAATGTGGTGGAGACGCAGTTATATTGTCTTCTCTCATTAGTGCGCTTCAGTCTCGCTGACAGAGTCTGACACATTTTTACAAGACTGAGCAGAACTTTCTCTGAAATCTAACTACAGCAATCACTGCACACCCATTTGGCTGTGACATGCTGGATGACCAATAACCCCAAATGACGCAGCCCAAACTCCTACCCTGGACCTCCTATGCAGCAAAAGAAAAAGAGAACTTTTCGGAAATCAATTTAAAGCGCTTGTACTTGATCAGTGCCCCGGCCTCTGCTTTGAGTTTCCGTGTGGCTGAGAGGAGAATTGCTGTGTGGAAGGTCAGAGGCGTAATTCATAGAATCCTTCCCAGTTCTCTGGGAGGTGGCACCACTTTTAGAGCTGAATATCCATTCAAATAAAAGCCCACAGGGCCAACAGTTTCGCGCACACATCAGCCAAAGGCTGAGATGGACGGGGAGGAGAGGTGGGAGAATGAAAGAGCGTGAAAGCACATGTGTATAGTGGGGCGGCATTCAGGCTGAGTTAGTTCAATCAGGCAAACAGCGCATGCAATCAGAGGTCACAAAAGTACATGACGACAAACAGAACACGAAAACTTTTGCCACTGATGGTTAACAGAGATGATAGACAGGGTCCCCTATTGTCAGGGATGTGCTCGAGCACGTCGCCGGGTTGGCATTGTGAGGACTGTCTGTCAAACCTCCAGAAAAGCCATTTAAATTACCGCCAAAGTTGGACCCGAGTAAGAAAGGCTTTATTACCTGGAGTTGAAAGGAAAGTTGTTGCCCTCCAGCTGGATGAGAATGAAAAGCTACTCGAGAGAGTTAAAAGAGCCATTCCCTTTCTCCCCCCTGAGTGACAAGTGACATAACTCGAAGATTGAGAGAAAGAATTATCATCATGTGGAGTGACATTGTGGGTTTTTTTTTTTTTTCCCACCTGACATTGAGCATCCTGATGGAGTGCTTATTCATAGTAGCTCTGATGAGTCCTGACGGGGTTGGATAATTATAATTTTTTATTTAATAAAGTGGCATTTATAACATTTCCATCACACCGTTAAAAATAATCACATAGTTCCCTCATTAGCTAGTATTTGCAATGGTAAAAAATAAACAAAAAATAAAAACTCTCAACAGGATCAGCAAAAATTAGTGATCAAACATCTGTCTGAAGTCCCAAAGTTAGGTGATTGCAAAGGAGAGAAAATAACAAATTCTTTACCTGAGAAGCAGCGAACAAAAACCAGAAGCTACGGATCAGAACTGGAAATTGTAAAGTGAGAGAACAGAAAAGGAAAGAGTGCAGCCTTCAGTGAGACAGACAGTTAATGACATGGGCTGGTGACATCTACACGTACAGAGAGGAAAAAGCTCTGTGTTTTACATTTAGGTTCTAAATCTACAGCAGAAAGACCAGAAATGCTTCAGAGTGGCCGGAGTCTGTCAAGCACTTTGTCAAAAAGAGAAATTCTCGGTCTGATTTTAGAAAGCAGGAAGGACGTTGGCCTTGCAAACTGGAACCGGCTCCTCATAACAACCAACCCGACAACTGGAAGCAGCAGATTATTTATGGAAAGGTAGTCTTCAGAAAAATCTGATAAACTCTTTGCATGTGTTCTGTTTTAACTATTATTATTTTCAGCAGCAAACACACTGATAATATCACGGTGAACTAAAAGTAACTAAGTAGTTCCACTGAGAGTTCCTTGTTTCTTACTAGAGGAATAAATTTTGAATTAGATGCAGGACAAATAACTTTGTCTCTGTTTAGTAACAAACAAATAAACAAGCTTAAAGAATATATGTTTGTAAACAGGGCCTAACTCTAACACTGTAGTAGATTCTGAATGACTCTGGTTAATCTGCTTTAAATATTTTGTTGGGATCTTCAAACTTTGACAACATGAGTTCCTCTGACAGAGCTTGTACCACATTGCAACTGTTACACCTTTGGTCCTACAATAAAGTCAGTCGAGTATCACGTTTTGCAACACAATTATTAACCATTTCACACTTGGTGTATCTCTTGTTAAATATTAAGAGAAGGAAAATAAATCATGCTGGTAGATTGACACATTTTCCTATTTCTGTTGCTTCGGCTCCCCAAAGCCCTCGGGAATTCCATAAGAGAGGCCCGCTGCAAATTTTGAAAACTACTGTTTCATTAAACATTGATTCGTCAAATTAGAGTACAAGTCGTATTCACTATGAAGATGTACAATATATCGAGTAAAAAATATCCTACCATCAAAGCGCTTTTATTTTTGTGTTTTTCATCAAAGAAAGTGTCAAATGAGAAGTTTTCAATTGTGGCTAATTCAAATATTGGTTTAGTCCATATTTATGTACGTGGACATGGACCAATGGAGCAGTACCAGCAGGAGCCCTGAGGGGGCAGTGTTGAGATTAGAAGCAAATATCCACTCGGGGAAGTTGGTCCAGATGTTCAACAGCCTCAGACATGACTACTAGTAACGCTGCATCGGATTCTGCCTCTTTCTCAATATGAACATTACTACTACCTCATGTCACAGCCAATGTAGCTATTGTCGACTTTCGTTATTCAATCATTTGTTTCAACACATTGAACACTGAGTGGAAGTATAAAGCTAGTGATGTTTATACAGTCTGTATAAGTGGGTGTTTTTCTCCATTCCCAGAGCAAGAATATGTTCATACAGTTTTAAAAGGATGCTTGGATGAGCAGCGCAAGGTGGTCGTGCTATCTGACTTCTTGAGATGCTCCTCAGGTTGGTCCATTTTCAGTAGCAACCAGCAAACAAACTGAGCAATTAAAAATGGTGGTACAAGGAACAAACTTCGAAAACAAAGTACCAAAAATGATGTAGCCAAGTAGACCAATCACAGCTCTTACGGTCTGCCTCCCTTAGCTGTATAGTTACACAATTTTGGAGGTGTCAATGTGATTGACCTTTACATTTTAATCCCTGTGTCCACACAAGAGGCATTCAGGTATATTACTGAGCGTAGGTCACTAGTGTTTTAGGTCACGCTTCAATCCAAAATGACTGAAGTTGTATTCGTAAAACTATTTAACAAAAATACAAGTAGATATCTAAAAACAACCACAAGGTTGACAATTAACTAATAAGAAGATAATTACACACTCTGCTAACCGAGTTCAGCTAAATTAAAAGTACTATTTGAAGATAGCAAATCAATAAATGTAGAATAACTTCGACAGCCACCTGCGATATAATCGTCCAGATTATTTCAATTATTTCAAACAATCACAAATGCAAATAATGCATGAAGTAGAATTTTTGTCCTCCATCAAATGTTTTCAATCATTGATTCAAATTGTTTAAACAGAACACGTATGAACGAGGCGCTTTACCTGCATGTAAACCAACACATCCTTTATATAAAAGTCATCAAATATTCTTAGTGCTGTATATTTACAACAACTACTAACATATATATATATTCTTGCATGAAAAAAAAATTCCCTGTTATGTAATTCTGTATTCTATAAACAGAATCTTGAATCTTTAGAAAACCAGTTAAAATCAGTTGATCAGGTTTATGCTGCTCAAACAGACTACAAGGTTTATGATCATGTATAGTTGTGTAGTTCATTAATTAGCTCTGATAAGCATATTCATCGATGAATCTACCCTTGGGACTTGCATAAATTCCTAATTTTTGCTTTTCCTGCAGTCGCGATGAGCGATAAGGAGCAATAACAAGGAGCACAGTTTGTTTCCGAGGTAATACAGATCTCTTGGAAGTGACAGAGCCAGCAGCAATAATTTGTATTTGCTCTATTAATGCCAATTCATTATCTTTAATATAGCTGCGCTAGTCCAACAAATGAAGAAGAAACTCAAACAATTAAGTCACTTTTGCACTCGTCTGCTAATTTACTTCATCTTGCAACAAATCTGTTTCCCCCCATTACTGTAATCCCCATCAGCGTTTACTCTGTAAACCTGAGGACGGTGGACGGATTTGTCTGGAATCGTCTGCTTCACTCGGTCAGGTGGAAGTCTGCTGAAGCCGGTCGGGGCTCAGTGTGACTCCAGACTTTCTTTAGCTCGTGGAGAAAACCCTCAGGTGACTTTGTTCATTATCACCTCATGCAAATCACATCATTAATGTTCTTTTACTTCAGATTACATCAAAGCTTAAGTCGTTTTTAGGTGAAGTGTAATTGGCACAGAAGGGGCACAAGAAGGAGCGAAAGTGCAGTGGTGTTGCATGCCTTATCATCATTTATCAAACACCCTTGAAGTCATGCATATTCATGCGGGCAGATGACGTTCTTGCACTGTAAATACTCCAGGATGATCTCAGAAAGTGGAAACGCAATGTCAAACTAAATTAGTTTACAGAGAATTTCCCCGAAAAAGCCGTTTGCACACACGTATTCTCTACAATGCGACAATAATAAGTATTTCACGCATTAACAGCTCCAGCAGCTTTTTGCTGTGAAGATAACTACTGTTGGGGTGGAGTTGGTGATCCTACAGCCGTCACAGATATTCACCTTTATATTGGCTATATGTGTCCTTCCTTTGATACCATCCACCAGTTGCGCTTAAATACGAAATAATCCTTCCTAATATGAAATGCCAGGTCTGAGGGGGGATCAAAGACATGAAATTGAGATTCAATAGGCACTTTGCTGCCAAGAGAAATCCTAAATTTGCAAGAACTCTGGATTTCTGGAGACTTCTCCACCTGACTGCTTGGTGAAATAATGTGAAAGATGGCAGCATGTGATAACATTTGGCAAAGCAACAGCAGCATTTATTAACTCCATCTTCTTTGCTATTAGCAAAATCACTTTGGCAAATTTATCAGTGACGATGTTGATGTATTACCAGTAGTAGTAATAATGTATGCACACTTGGTATAGATATACATAAAAATAAGCACACACTCATAAATTCATAAATAATCAAGCAAAAATACTGTACCTCTATGCAGGACAAATGCGTTTGCATATGTAAACACACACACACAAACACACACACACACACACACACACACACACACACACACACACACACACACACACACACACACAATCCCATTGTTTGTGCTCAATTTTAAAAACATAAACATATACTATTATTTTCACAGGTTCAGACCCTCATTGAAATATATTAATTATAAATTCTGGAATAAGTAGCCATAGTTCACATATACTACATAGTCTCGCACACGGCATGTGGATCTAACTGCACCGTGGTGATGTGTTTGCCTTTAATGCCAGCAGCCTGTGCACGTGGTTCATGCTGAGTTGTATTAGCTTCAGTAAACTCAGCTTCATGACCGTGAATGGACAGACCAGAGTTACAAATTACTTAGTTTCATGGCAAACCATCATATTTTCATTGGAGCACCATGGCTGCACCCTTTTAAGTTTTCAGTAACATTTTGAGTAACTTCATGAAGGCCCGTTGTGTCTAGGACTGATCACCAATGACGCCCTTGTTTATAAAATCTCATGCTTAACGCAAAATGGTGAACTTCCTGTTGGTTTTAGAGTATAGGTGTTAGTGACATATTTGTGCGTCTTGACGGTCTGCAAATGTCTACCAAATTTCATAAACGTAGTTGAAACGTGTTAAATAGTAGATGTTACAAATGTGAAAACAATGTAGGGGGGTCTATGGAGCCATTTTGCCAGACACATGTGCATTGACCATAAAATATAAAATGACGTTTCTGACGTTTCTTCTCCACTTCTGACGTTTGCTCCAATTTTCTTGAGTGTTTAAGCACGTTTCAAAAATGCCGTAATTAGTGCAGTAGAAGAAAGTAAAATAAATAATAAAACTAATTAATAAAAATTAATACTAATTATGACAATTCCTTGCATTACAATATTGTTCTCACCCAGCTCTTCTTGGGCTCTGACACTAACAAGAACAACAGAGACAAGTCAAGACCAAGACTTTAAGAGGAAGAGACCAAGTCAAGACCAAGGCTTTAAGAGGAAGAGACCAAGTCAAGACCAAGGCCGGAGTATCCCAACTTAAGACTTGTTTTAAGTATGTACAACACCAGTGTGTTTTGTAAGTACAAACACACAACATGTATGTATATGTATGTTTCACATTAGATGTACC
>OMNM01037997.1:13043-31355 GCA_900302745.1 Parablennius parvicornis | reverse complement strand
CCGGTGCGTCTGCGCTGCATGGCCGTGTTATCGTCTCGAGCGAAGCCCCCGTCTCAATTACACAGGAACACATGCTGGAAGAAATAAGAGAGCCAGGAAGAATGTACTCAAGTAAAAATACTGTGCGAGAGCCCGACTTGTTTTCAGCTACACGTACAAACATGTCCTTTAAAGAAAATGAAATAAACAAACAAACAAACAAACAAACAAAAACTTTGCCAAGCTTTATTGACACATTGCAAAATATCTTAATCAGCGGTCTCACACTCCTTTTGGTTACGCAGCCACATACAGCCCAATTTCATCTTCAACAGGCCGGACTGCTAAAATAGTGCCATAATAACCTTTAAATCGAAATATTTTTCTTTGTTGTGGATGGAAGTTTTGAAAAAGTGTAAGTTTTTGTCAAACATTTCACAATTAGTTCTGAAAATGACAACAATCTCAACATAAAGTCAGATGTATTGATAATTTATTTTGTAAATTCGGTGAACTGTCATGAAAGAACTTTGGCTACTCTTAAGAAATAAGTTTTTGTTGAAATTTTGACAATTTGCTTGGTGGTTTGGTTTTGAATTTAGACAAAGTCGCAGGCCAATATTGATGTTTATTGAACAAATCTTCCACCAGATTTAACAATAAACATTTCTAAATGGACCCAAACAAGTTGTGCTTAAACATTTCATATGGAACAAGTAAAGCATAATACAAGACAATAAATAACTTAATATTGCACTAATGCAAAATTTTATTTCAAATTAAGAAAACACATCAATGATATTAATTTCTTAAATAACATTTGAATAAAAATCGCAGTCTTCTTTTTTTAATTTGCTGCCTTCGGATTTAGTTTTCAATAGTAAAGTTTTTCCACAGGCTAATAATAGATTTCACAATAACAATAACAAACCAATTTACTAATAATGACCACAACTCGTTTGACTCCTTGTTTCTGCTTAATCCTGCATTTTAGGCTTGTTTCTTTGTTTATTTGTGTGCATGGTTGCCTCCATGTGGATGCATCATTGTCTAGTTTTCTGTGTTGCTAGTTTTAATGACTGCACCCTCATTATACTCACATTTTCTTTCTCAAATTGAAGGAGCAGCTGAGCAGCAGTTGGACTGAGGAGCAGCAGTTCGGGCCGTTTTAGGGCGCGTGTATACATGATTGATGAGGTCAGTTAACCACATTTTCTAATTGGTCTTCCACCTAGGATCTCTTTGCGAAAGTTCGTAGCATCCTCAACAAGCTGACTCCTCAGAGGTTTGACCAGTTGGTGCAGCAGATGACTGGTCTGACAATCGACACTGAGAAGACACTAGAAAGGGTCGTGGACATAATCTTTGAGAAGGCTAGCCAAGAGCCCAAATACTGTGAGACCTATGGAAAGTTGTGCCACTGCCTTGCCAAAGTAACAATACATTTTTATTTATTGGGATATAGATAATCATCAGTGTAGACATTTTAACACAAAGGATTATTGTTCTACATTTGTTTCATTGAATATCAAGTTGACTGGAACATCTTGGTGGGAGAAGTGCTTGAACAATTCCTCCATTGTGGTACAAATGGGTTAAAGATTACATGAAAATTCCTGTAAACATTCCTGAATTCCCATTTAATGCAATCTGCCAGAGTTGTGTTTGTATTGACAAAAATCTATTTGATATGCAGTTAACAACTGCTGAATAATAACTAGCTAACAAAGTCACAGCCTTGGATTCAGCTCATTCACGTTTGATTCTGATGCTGTGTCGGCCTGGTAAAGTCAGAAGGTATTTCTATTTTGCACATGAAGTCACAAAAGTCCACTGAAGAACCAACGACCCCAAAGAAGGAATCAAAAACAATGTGTTGTGTGACATTGCTGACATTCCTTTGCTTGTGATTTAAATGGTCGTATCTGAACTTGGACAGAGTTCACATTATGTTCATATTTCTCATGAGGTAAGAATGATTGTATTATTTCAGAAATAATGTTCCTCACAGCCATTCAAAATGTAACTGCAATGCCTCTAAAACTAGCAAAACATATAAAATGAGAGTAAAGGATAACAAAAAAGTTCATGCAGATGACTATAAGATGAGACTGAAAAAAATGGACACTGTCGAGTAAATTATTCTGAAGATGAGTATAAAGGGCAGATGTCACATGGATTTGAAGTTACCATCCAAAGTTGGACCTCAAAGCAGCCACAGGGAGATTAACAATTGTGTAAAGTGACAGTTCTGAAGAGTTCCAAAATGACCTTGAAGAGAGACCACAAAGAAATGTAATCAACCTAAATGTCTACTCAGTCTCAAAGTTTTGTGTCATTTTAAAAAGAGAACTGTCGTTAATCTATGTGCAGATGAGCAAATGATTACTGATGTGTCCTTTGAATCTCCTTATTCATTCACTTGACTCTGCAGGTATTAATCAACCTAAAATGTGTCTTTTCCCAGCAAATATGCCAATTATTTATGACTGTTTTTAATTTAATGGTCTAGTACTTGGTCAACACAACCCAGGTTTTGCAAATTGGCTGGTAATTTATATTCTGAATAGTATATTGCACCCCCAATAAAGACAAATCTAGAATATTGCTTTCAGAAGGTGTGGCATCGGAACCAAATGGAAGTAATAATCAGACATATCTCAAAGTCTTTCTATTTCAGCGACTCAAAAGTCTTCTGATAACATGGTTGAGTGTTTGTCTTCAACTGGGCTGGGGAGTGACTTTGAAAACATTTTAACTACATACAGTAGCCTATGTTCGAACTACTGAGTGCTTCAGACGTTATCAACACTGTTACAACTGATAATTTTAACAACTAAAACATTTAGAAATGTCACACCATTAAGTAATGATTCACTTTTGGAAATCTGAAACTGCAAATAATACTATTTGACTAACATTTTAGACATAAAATCAGCAACTTAAAATACAGTTAATGCAAGGACAATATTAAATGAAGACAAAATTTGATTTGGAGATCAACGTGATTATTCCACTGACAACTGTGTGTAGTAGTTTGTTAATTCTGACTAAAGATTGAATGACTGCAGCATTTAAATCCCGTGTCATATTGTGTTTGAACGTTGCAGTGGGGAGATGGTTTATTCGATAAACAACACAAACACAAATGCCACAACATTTTTGTGTCTTCACTTGATATGACTTAATTAAAGGAACCAAAACAAATGAATAAAATAATAATAATAAAAAAGTCAAAGGCCACAACACAACAGCAAACGCCACTTCGGACGTTTCCAGGGGACATTTTTTTCTGACGGACCATTTAGATTACGGCAAAGTTTAATAAAACGTAAGTAAAAAGCTGCTGTGCGATGATTTTGATTAATGTAGTTACGTGTTTTCAGAAATCAACAATGTTGATCACCGTCTTGAAACTATCATAATGTTATAGTTCATAACGTGATGATCTGCCATCCATTGTTTGATTCCGTCACAAAATATTGTCCCCAGTCAGGTAAATTACATACAGTCAGCCGAAATTGGCTGACCGGGTTGATTAATCAAATATTCTCTCTACTCTTTTGTCTGGTTGATACTAAATAACCTCTCCGTCTATGAAGACTACCTGCAGAAAAACCCATTCAGACTCCTGATAGAAATGTCTGTATTCAAACTTGAACATCACAATTAAGTTCTGAACAATGAATATAAAACAATGCAATTATTGATTACATTTTATCATCATTATCAGGCTATCATAAAATATACCTAAAGTCTTGAGCATCATCACATATAACACTTGTAAATATGGGATTCCATAGCATTTGATAAATAAATGGGCCCGATTGTGAGACATCCAGTAGATTTTATTGATTTGTACACATTTCATCAGCTCTTATTGCACATACATTGCATTGGTATATTTCAGAGTGCAATAAAGGATTAAAAAGCCATTTCATTCATACAGTGAGATGCATCCTTGTGTGTTATTTTGAACCCATTAGTAAGTAAGCTTAGTAAGCTTCTATTTATGTAGCACTCCTCTCAGGCAATGGTCACACAGCACTTCACAAATATTTTTTTCCCAATCGCAGACACATTCACACACCAATGGAGGCTGCAGCCATGCAAGGCAATGTCATTCTACTGGGAGCAGTTTGGGGTTCAGTGTCTTGCCCAAGGACACTTCGGCACATAGGCAGGTGGAGATGGGAATCAAACCTTCAACCCTCTGATTGGGAGACGACCAACTACCAACCAAGCTGCCCTATTAGTGAGGCTTTGTGATATCTACCACTGTACTTTCTCCCTCAAGCTTCGCAGCACAAACATATTGAAGGAGGACTTTTGCAATATAGTGTAGTTTTACAGATTTCAAGAAGTTTCTTATTGATGTTGAGGTAGCAGCTAAGGTTACAAAGGTAGATATCTCAAAGAGGAGCAAAGCCAACAAAGTTGTTTTTATCAAGCAACAAAACAATCAATGAATGGACAGAAGCCTGCATAGAAACAGTGAAAGCTTCGATCACCTTTTGCCTTTAAAACTGTTTTACTTTGCAGGATTTTTTTTTTTTTTTGTTTTTTCACCGGGCTGAATTCTTTGCACTTCATTTCTCTTAAAACTTAAAACTTTCCTTTAGCATTTAAATTTAACATTTAAAATCCACATTCGTAAATGATCCATGGAGCAGTGAGTCATTTTTTTAAAGTAATAGATTATGTTAAGGCTTGTGATGATCACCAGTCCCTCTCATTGGGGAGTCTGTACGGGATACCCAGCAGGCTGAAGACGTCCTTCTCTGTCAGTGTAGGAAGTGCAGTGCCGCCGTGCATCTTAATGCTGCCTTGACGGACCACGTCCTTGTTCAGCGAGTGCTCGGACAGGCTCATTCTTTTGGTCTTGGCCAGGGCTCTCATGGAGCGGTTGAAATGTGCCGACCCGGTGAAGTACATGAGAGCGCAGGCGAACTCGCTGTAGGGCACGACGATGATGTCCAGCCTGCGGTGGCGACGGCCCGGTCCCGGCAGACGGCACACTCCCATGTACTTCTTTTGTTCGCCATTCTCCTCGTGGCTCACCAAGTCGTCGGTCAGAAAGCCTTTGAAGCAAATAATACATGCATCCGTTACTTCCAGAGTAGACTATTCTGATTCCATATAATCGGTGTGTCTTAACAACTGCTTATGAAGTTTCCAGTAATAGCTCCTCTCCAATGGCTTCCTGTTAAATCTAGAACAGAATTTAAAATCCTTCTTTTAACTTCTCTTAATAACCAGGTTCCATTATGTCTTAAAGAGCTGCTCGTCCCATATCTCCCAGCGGAACACTTGGCCCTCAGAATGCTGTTTGCTGGGGGTTCCTAGGTTTTGTAGAATTAGGATGGGAGGCAGAGCTTTCAGCTCCCAGTTTCAGTTAGGAAAGGCTGGCACAGGCTCTACTTTGAAGGTTAGGCTCAAGACTTTTCTGTCGATTAAAGCTTAGTTAGGACTGATTCAGGAAACCCTGGAATATTTTCTAGTGAAGCTGCTATACATTTCAGACTGCTGGAGGTTCAGACTGCTGGAGGTTCAGACTGCTGGAGGTTCAGACAGCTGGAGGTTCAGACTGCTGGCAGACCTACACTGAGCTTCTTTTCTATCTCAGGCACCATGTGTCACTACTACATGTCACTAACATTTTGTCTCTCTTGTATATATCTAGTATATGTCTGCAAAAAGTCGTCTACCCCTCCGAGTCTAGTTCTGCAGGGTTCTTGCTGTTAAATGAGAGCTTTTCCTTTCCATCGTGTCCTATACTTGCTCATGAAATTGTTGTTTTTCTTTTTTTCCTTCTGTAAAATTGCCTTGAAATGATGAAACTGAATTGAAAATAACATATTTTATATAGTCCTGGAGGAAATCGGCTTCCACCTGAAATGAGTTTACTTACCGCTGTCACGGAGGCTGTGTAAGATTTTGCTGAAGATGCCCTTGTGGGACTTGCCGTCAGGATGCGAGATGAGCACGTCCACGTCCCCGCAAGTGGCCTTTCCCCGGCGGTAGGAGCCACAGGCGACCGCAACAAGGCCTGGGTCAAGAGCTAGTGTGGCTTCTCTCACCTGCCAATATTCAAGAAAGAAGACACAAACAGGGGTTGAAATCTATCTCAGAATAATAAAACCAGCAACCTTTTCATTCAAATAATACATCCACTACTTCTACTGATAAACACTGTTGAATCCTTCTCTATCTGGAGTTTCAGGGTTGTTGAGATTAGCTACCTTTTACTATTGGATTTATTTGGGTTATATATTAGTTCTGTGTATGTAAAGTATGAATATCTGCTTTAAGCTTCATTATCTACTGTATGTCCAAACTCAGATTCAGATAAAGAATATCAAATACATCTTGCATTAAATCCTCCAAAGTTCCATGTTAATTGATTAGTTTTTGTTAGATTATCTCAGTGGTTCTCAAAATGTGGGATGATCCTCCCCTGGGAGCAGCAGAAGAAATCTAGAAGTCGATGGATGCAGGATATTTATTTTCTTTTAATTGTCAAAAAGAAATAGTGAAAAAAAGAAATAAGTGTAGGCTTAAACTTAGAACAAAGGCATGAAAAATTGTATTAAAAGTGTAAAAAAAACCCAAAAAAACCTTTGTAGACACCATATGAAGATCTACTATGAAAAGAGCCATGAAAAGGTTTATTATTATGAATAGAAAATGGGCATTTTTTTTTTTAATTTACATTAGTGCTATTTGGATTGTTTTATAATTTGTATGTTTTTTTTAACGTTAAATACTTGCTGGGATGTGAGTGGATGTTCATTTCTATTGAGGAGCTCTGTGATAAATGTTCTTTAATATGCGTATGTCACAACAAGCTGCTCATTTTCTTTAATAAAATTATTTGTGACGGAATAGTTTTGGTTGTCTGCCTTTCTCTGCATCTTGATGAGGTTTAAGTTTTTTATTGTGTGTGGATCTCGACAGACGTTAGCAATTGTACCCTGACGAAGTGAAAAAGATGAGAAAATCTGGCATGAATACGTCATAAATTACTACTTAGTGAGACCAAATTGTGCTGCATGATGTAGTTTAAGCTCTATGAGGGGGTTCGTTAAGTGGTAACTCTACATCTTCCCCGTCTTTGCCATGTTATGGACTTCCAACCTGCCCAGGGTGTCAGGTGAAAGTCGCATCCTTTAGGTGCAACATAAAAAATAAATAGCCAACCAAGATCACATTGGTCCATTTTAGGAGAGTAGTCAAGAGGCAGGCCTGATCGCGAGCACGTTAATGTTTAAACTACTGTCATTAAAGTTAATCATATAAACTACTACATTACATTTACAAGCATGGGTGGTCTTTATGATGTTAACTCATTCCAACGTTTATTCCTTTATGCACAAAGTTTTTGTATTTCAGTTGATCCTGTGACGGTGTGAATAAACTCCACCAAATGACTAAACCTCTGTGTTCCTATGGCTGCTTGTTATTTATGTGATTTCTCAGCTCCGGTCATAAAATAGTATAGCAACACCAATATTATCTATAAATCTTATATAAAATTCTCCTCACTACAAAACTTTATGTTCCTTAATGTTGACATGTTTTTTTTTAGTAATTGGCTTTTCGGTAACAGAAGAGAACAGTTCTTATTTTGTGCGTGCCCCCCGCCGGCGAACAACTGAGCTTGTAGCTGCTCCCTGCCAAATACTGGGAGGTAGTCGTGCTGAGGCATCACATATTATTTTGACAAGCCTGAGGGAGCACACACATGCTTTAGTCATCTATCTCATGAGCACTCTCTATCTGGCAGCTTTGTAGGAAAAAGAAAATCTTAAGTAATACAATACGAAAACAACTAGTGTTGTACTAAACGCTCTGGACTGAACAGGTATCTGGCTAACTTAAGATGCAGCGACTCTCAGGATTTACTTTTCCCCTCTGGGATGCCCCACTTTGTGAGTATAGAGTCTGGTTTCTCCATCATCAGGCAGGAAAGGAAAGCTGACACAAACTTTTTCCAACTTCAGTCATTCCGTTTCCACATTTTTGAGCGTCCGATGGGGGATCTTATATCTCACCTCTGTGTAAACTTCACTGAACACTGAAGCCATGATTAAAGGATAAGACACTCGAGTCATCATCAGTGGCACATAAGACAAATATTCACTTACATAGCATGTTTCTACCTTCACAACACATTTTTCATTACCGAAGGAGAACACAGAGGAAGCTAATCCACAACCCCACGATTAGGGCCACAACAGAGCGCATGCAGGAGATGAATGAGGAGACGTTACCACTTTTTCAATGGCTCCTGCCTCTTCTCTTGGCATTCGATCAAGAAAGTCATCGTAGTGCTTGAGTCCGATTTTCTGAGTGCTACTCAGGTGTGCTTTTGTGCGGATGTCCTCCAAAGTGCGAAATCCCTAAACAAAAATAAAAAATAAAATACACATTTAATAAATCTTTAATAAATTGTGTATATTTTTCAATTTGATTGCTTCCGAACTTAATTACTCAATCATGATGAAGGTGAATTCTACGAGTGGGTGATGCACATTTTTGTATCGACAGATATTTTCAACTATCTAAATTAAACCAGTGCAACATGGTTGCCATCTATAACGTAATACCAACAGAAAAGTAGCTCCAAATTACCTCTACAGCAGATGATTTTATAACATTTAGCATGAAGATAATCAAGGAGTTCTGGAGGTGAACTGTGATCTTAATATAATCAAATATCTGAGTTTGCACGAAGATGTCAAGGGTCTAGTATAAACTCTGCTCAAACACACTCTTTACACACTAGTTATGGTGTGCTTCAGGTGTTCATGAAAAGTGACATCAGCACCGTGACTGCTTGTATAAACAGAGCGGGGACGTTCCCACTGGACGACCACAGGCTTCAGTTCCTCACTCGGTGTGGATTCTTTTGTGTTCGATGTTGTGCGGTTAACTAGATTTACATTACGTGCATCCACGAGATGCTACCAGGTCTTAAACCCACCGAGTCACTGTTATTTACAAGCTAAAAGCCCAAGAAGTCATTTTTCACCTGTTGATACCACAGCTGCGCCGTCTTATTTCCTGCTCCCCAGATGTTGCTGAACAGCTCCAGAATTGGCACCGCCTCTCCAATGTGATCGAGCTTCCGCAAGTGGCCACTCTCCATGATCTCGTCAATTTTGTCGGCCATACGTTTTCCTATTCCGGGGATTCGGCAGGCTTCCTGAAACCATTGTAAATAAAATGATTACAATGTGCAATCTCCAGATTCCAAAGCACATGACATTACAGAGTGTGTAGTGTCGGCACTATCCACTTTACATTTGAAGCATCTGCAGCTGGTTACCTGATATGATGTAACAGGTTTGTGGTAACTCTTCAGTGCGTTGACAGCCTTGGAGTAGCCCAGTGCCCTCCACTTGTCTCCCTGGTGTGTGTACGCCTTGGCGAGTACTTCTAGTTTGTCTGTGATGTGCTTGTTGAAGTTATTCGTTTTGGATTGAGAGGACTGGGCACAGACCCACCTCCCCGAGAGGGGAACCTGAGCAGCAGCAGCAGCAGCAGCAGCAGCGTTTGGACCGGGCTCGTGACTCAGCCCAGGTGCCTCCTCGTCTTTGGGGTGCTGGCCAGTGATGAGAGCTTCCAAATCATTCTGGGAGACGCCATCTTCCTCGACTTGCACTTCTTCATTGCTGTCGGGGATTGTCTGGGAACAGCATGTTAAGTATTATCGAACGATCGCTCACCGAATGTTTTTTATATTTTCTGTCCAAAAATGGACAAAATGATTATTGATTGAAAGTTTCAAAATATTTTCCGACAAATTTATTGAAGAGTTACCGTGTTTATGGTCTTCTCATCTGCTTGCTCTACAAATGCTTCGGGAGCAGGCTGAATGTTTAGTAACTCTTCTTTAACATCATCATGCTTAGTTTCAGAGTCCCTAACAGAAAAAAAAAATATATATATATTAAAGGTGTCATTGGTCTGAAAATACGATGAGCACTGAGAAGGATTAAACGTGAGATATAAGCTCTAAATTACAACATTTCCTTTATTGCTTGTTCGATAGTTATATTAAACCATATCCTGAGAGAAGCTGAGTTACTAGTGAGCTAGATATACAGATAACAATACTTTTTATGTATCAACATGCTTAAAAAAAAAAAAAAAAAGAAAATCCAATTTAAGATCACAAACCTCTTGGGTAAAAGAAGGCTGTAGCTGGACACATCCAGCAGTTGTTTCTCACTGATGCAGGAGCTCAACCAGCTGCACTTTACCAGTTCGACTGCAGAGGGCATACAATCCACTTTGAGCAAGCGCAGAGCCCTCTCACGGTCCATGTTGTCATCCACAACAACATGAGTGACACTGGGACACAGCGAAGATTCTATCTGACCTCCATTCTGCTGTATTTGTTTGTGGAATATTTGGCATCGAGCATTTCCTATGCCAGCTGACACAAGGTACACAGTGACTCCATTAAAAGTGTCTCCTGGGGAAATAAATCACCATTCAATGAATTTCAAACAATAAGCACATTGTCTGTCATCCTGATAGAATTAAAGTGTCTGAAAGACTTTTCCAGTACAAATCTACTGTATCATTATTTTCCTCATTCTGCCTTCATCTAGTCTTATATATAAACATAGAATAACTCACCTGTGAGGTCACACTCTTGAGGTTTCTTCTTCAATGGGGGCGCATCCTTTCCCGGCAGCACTTTGGCCCGTTTAACTTTAGGGAAGGCTTTCATGATCCCGTGACGAGGCTCCATGTTGAATGTAGGGAAGGGGAGCTGGTGGCCTGTGGGAGAAAAGGTCCAAATTTAGGTTCAGTCATGAAACACATAAATCAGTAATATCAATAATACATCACTAATTGCACTTGATTCATTTGCTGTACATTGTCCAGAAGTTGTGTAAATGTTTACACCACAAGGTCCATTGCAATGACCTGAATATAAACTGTGGAAATTATCCTTATACAGTTTGGTTTTCATTATGGATGCTGCCACTTATTTGTCTGTGGTATAACAAGTGAAAAAAAACCCACTATTTAGATTTATTTTTGTTTGGCTTTTCAACTTTAATCAAACAAGTCACAGCGATTATCCAGTACAAGGACTACAGCACTATATAAAGACTTAATAAAACATCCTGTAGTGTAAATGTGGATCCAAAAATGTAAATACTTTGATGAATCAAATTTAGTAGAATAGTGTCATTGTGTGGAATCTATAATCATAGTATCCAATAAGACATACTTGTATAGCATTTAAGTCTTTGCAACGCGATTAAAGCCATTTAAACGTATCCAAGTTGTTTACAATAGGCAGAGTAAAGTAACAACGTTAGAAAATTCTGCATTGTCAATACATCATGACATAATATTGTCCACAGGCTTAATATAGCAGGTTAGACTTGTGCAGACATCCTGTTCAGAAGCTAGAGTTTAAATTAAATCTATCATTCCACAATGCCGGGAAACAGTGTTTGTTAGCTTCTTGTTCATAGAAGTTGTTGTTACATATAGTCCGTATTTAACGAGTAAAGAAAGATTTTTCCAAACAGCACATATACTAAGCCTAAATAATAATCGGTAAATCTTACAAATAATGGAGAGTATAAGTGAAAAACTTTTAAATTAAAAGATATTTTGAATCTCACCCCTTTTTAAAAGCACCCATACGTTCCGGAAACTAATAGACGTAGACACTAGTTCTTCTTCCGGGTCAAGAAGCACATTTATTCATTTTGTAAATAATGTTTCAATTTATATCCCAAATTTACGTATTTGGTTCCAATATAAATACCGAATATATTTATAAAAATTAATCAAATAAGTAAATACAACTTTATTTACGTTGTGTGTTCATATTGGTTGCCGTAGTTACCGGTCGTGTCCGGAAGTGGCTCAGTGTTTAGAAACATGGCTGAACGAAGCTGGGCAGATGTCTTAAAATCAGCCAAGAAAACGGCTCTAATACACGATGGTGAGTGAAACTAAGACTAACTGCTTCATAAACGTAATGATTAATGTCATCTGGATTCAGTTTGGGTAAAATAAGGAGCTCGATTAACTCAGTTAGCTCTCGAGCTAAAGTTGTTGCCAGGCAATGTGCAGGAAGCTAACATATATATTTCTTAAACCACATTCATATACATACACATGATATAAAAATAAATTTTTGGTTGTAACAGCATGTGTTGAAAATGGTAATGATTTCGTCCGTATTTTATTCAGTATGATCATATTGCTCTCTCTTGGTGTTTAGATATTGAATGAATGAATTGTTAAGGCTTGTTTCAACTCTGACCAGGAGCTGAATATTAAATTATATCAGTTAGTAATTCACTCAATGTAGTAGACCCAGCCTTGACTATAAATCCAGAATTTAATGAATCTCTTAACTTGGAAATGTATGGTTCTTTACGCACAGTTAACTATATTCGGATTTATTTTAAAGGGAGTTGATCGTGTACCGAATTGATGCAACGAAGGGTGGTACACTAATAGGCAGAACAGTCTGAATGGTCTTCCCGGACTTTCAAAAACTACTGTATTTATTTTCCCACATACATTGCAAAACATAAGGTCTCCATATAAACAGAGATTTTGGATTACCCACTACGGATTGCCTTGTATAAGTGGTTAGAAAATAACAACATGAATTCAAGAAAACAGAAAGAAAGCAAAGCAGTTTTCCACCACATGACATGCTGCCTGATGTTTTTCTCCACGCCCTGCAAGGCTGGGTGGAGTCACTAAAGCAAACCAAAAGTTACAAACAAAACCAAAAACAATAGCTGGCAGCAATTTTATTATGCATCAATCCTACCACTCACTTTAAAACACACATGGAAAAGTGTGTTTTACACAAAAGTCCTTTGCAGGGGTCGTCACAGCAAGTTAATGCTGCATAGGTTTTGTTTTTCTTTCCAGATGACTTTTTTTTTTTTTGCCGCAGCCTGGATTTAAATGCGGGTCCACAACACTCTTAATACACATATCTTAATATGGCACCAGGAGATCCTACAAAACAAGTCCAAGCCACAACAACTCTAAACCATTTTCTTAATTTATCTACTATATTGACACATTTCCCACCTTACAGTACTTTTTGTTTAATTTGTAGACTCACAGATATTCTAATTACCACCCCAATATAAGTTCAACTGTTCTTAAATTGGGAAATGTGAAATCCATCACCAGAGATGAACTTCACAGAATGTGACTGTGCTAATGGTATAAAATTGAAGCTTGGGTCTTTTCTTTTCTATCTTTAAGAGTACTGGTAGACTTTCTTACACTGAGCTTCTTTCCAATCAATGATCAGAGGAACCAAGTAAGGTATAGACCTTACAGGAGATCTGATAAACACATTTACATCCTACTGTCAGAACAACTCTCACAATTAAAGTTTATAATAATCCCATTTTTTTTGCCCATGATTAATCACAAAGACAGTCTTGCATTCTTTGTGTTACTGGAAGCTGATGGTGTTTCTCATTTCCACCTCCAGGAAAGAGAAAGATCCACTACCTCTTTACAGATGGAAAAGAAATGGCAGAGGAGTACGACTTAAAGACAGATGAGCTCTTAGGTAAGCATCGAATTAGCTCATGTGTGAAATTCATTGCACAGTTTGTACCCATTAGAATATAAAAATGTTGGTACATTTCAGTAAGAAAGTGGCGCCATAAAAGCACACTTGGAGCTCAGGGCCAATGGCAAGTGGAGGTTGGGGAGCCACTGGCAAGTTTGGCCTCATCTTCAGACACTGATGTGATCAAAGAGAACTGCTCCAATGTGGGTACCCTTGTTTTTAACTCAGTCATTTTCATGCACTAAAATCATCAAGTGATTTAATTTTCTATTTTGTTAATTTGTGTTCACAGCCTGTTTTCATGCGCAATGACACAAAAAGCAGTTTTCAGTGGAGAATTCGCAACCTTTTCTACCCCAAAGATGTTTTCAATGTTTTTGTTGAGCCGTCTGAGAGATGCATCATTATAAAGACCTCAAACAAAAAGTAAGTACACATCAGAGTAATGTTTACCCCCCATAATTTTCATTCAGTTGAGTCTGTTTCAGGGGCTGTACGAAACACATCGCACGTTTTTAATAGCAAATGGGTCGAACCGGTAAAATAAGAGCACAATGACCTATAGGCAAGGCAAATTCATTCCTATTGCTCCATTCACAGCTTTACAAAGAAAAAAGAAAAAGATTAATGGAAGGTGATTAAGAATGAATGAAGCATATGAATATATATATTTTAAAAGTAAAATAATAAAATCCAAACTTTATTAAGATAAAGGTAATTAAATAAGCAAAAGCTATTGTTTAATATAAAGCCTGAGCAAATAATAGTGTTTTAAGTCTTGATATAAAGAAGTGTGTGTCAGCAGGATTTTTGTTCCACAGGTGAGGAGCACAGGAACTAAAAGAACTCGGTTCAGAGTTCCCAGAGTCATAAGAAACAAAGTAAAGCAGCTGAGGACCACAGGGGTTGATTTTTTTCTTTTCCTACTAGGATATCTGAACTGTATTTAGGTTCAAGACCATTCAAAGCTTCATAGAGCAGAAGTGAGATTTTGAAGTGGATCCTTTGTCTCATATGCAGCCAGTGCAGAGATTGAAGCTCCACCCTCTTTGTGTTGATGACGACTCTGGATGAGCTGCAGATATTTTTACTGAGACCTATAAACCATTAAAATACTCCAACCTAGTGAAGGAAATAATTACATGAACAAGTTTCTCTGAATCTTTTTGGTCAGAAATGCTTTCATTCTTGCAAAACTCTCCAGATGGTAGTGAGCTGATTTTAGTTTGAGGTGTGAGTCCATAATTACACCCAGATTCCTGCTTTATTTGGTGTCCTGAGTGACATGGAGTCAAGATCAGCGCTGACCTTTGACCTTTACTCTTTGGGGCCGAAAACAATTGCCTTTGTCTTTTTCTTGGTTCTGACTCCTAAACTCAATAACAACTGTAAACAACTGTAAAGCTTTTCCAATTGTTTGTGCAAACACTACATAATGGGAAAGTTTACAATTAATATATATATTATGTATATATATTGCGCAATTTCAAATTAATGTTGTATTTTCAATAACTTCTTGTGGAAAACACGGCAAATTATCAAAAATATTTGTTCTCAATTGTCTTATTGTCTCCTGTGTTATCTTTGGAGTTTATTTTAAATGTGCAACATATTATTTGTGCTTTATTTAATGCTCTGAATTGGCAGACAGATCAGAAATCCTGTCTGCTTCAGTGTTCCTCTCCTGGTTAATGTTTGGGAAAAGCCTTTTTGCCCTCATGGAGCCCGCGGGCCGTGTGTTTGACAGCACTGCTGTAAATTGATTCTTTGTTTTTCCAACATGTTGATTGCAGTACTAGCACCCTCCCTGTAGATGGCAGTGTTTACAATGCATTTCCCTGCGCAGTGCAGCTCGATGATGGATGTGTGTCCCTGCCCTCTGTGGATCCGCAGGTATTATAAGAAGTTCAATGTTCCTGATCTGGATCGAAGTCAGCTGCCTTTAGACAGCTCTGCTCTCAGCTTCACTCATGCCAACAACACTTTGATAGTCAGTGTGAGTATCTCTGTGACATTTAAATGATCGGCTTTGATACGGTCACGTTAGAAATATTAAATGTTGAATCTTAACCACTCTACAGAAGGACTGAGTCAAAACAGTCAAGAAGAGAGTCACTATTTGTTATGGATATTTTATTTATTGTGCACAGTAACAGTTTTATGATTTATTTTGACTTGTTTTTAATTATTTACTCATGATTAGATTAAAGAGCTTGTATTTTTTTTTTTCCTCTTGTCCAGTACAAGAAACCCAAAGAGATCCTGAGCGTTGAGCAGGAGCTGCTGAGGGAGTTGAAGAAACTGAAGGGGACTGCTGAGGGGGACATGGACTGTAAAACCCAGTGAATTCTGGCTAATTAGTTGAATAATTCCAGGTTGCAGTTAAGGGCAAAGGGTGAAAATCTCCCGTCGCAAGCAAGCTCTCATCTCTTTTTCATTCTGCAGTCGTCAGATAAGTTTCTCAGTGCCTTTGTCAGAAGTTTCTAACTGTGTTGAGAAATGCGAGTCCACATTTAGCTGTTTTTGTGTGATAAAAGCAGGTAAATCTTCCTTTACTTGTCACAACAAGATGTCTTCTCTCTCTTTTTTTTTGATGAAAAATTTGTTTTGTTTTGTTTTATCTAGCACCAGTCTTTCCTCCTGTTAACAAACCCACTGTGGAGTAATTTCGACCGGGGTCACATAAGCCACCACCTTTCCTTTCACTGATGTTCTTGTAAAACACTCAAAACACACAATGCTCCATCCCCGTTGGTTCCGAGGTCACAGTTCCGAGGACATCCCATTTGTGTTAAATGAATACCCTCATGCTCCGTGCACGTTGTGGGCCACCCTGAAAGCCATTAGTGAAACTAGTGTTACCGTTTCCCATTACAACAGAGGGTCACTCTGACTTTGTGGTTCTTCGGCAAAAGCACCTCGGACACAAATAGATCCAGAATTTGTTTGTTTGTTCTTTTTCCTTTTTTTTTTTTTTTTTTGTCTGAACTTGCTCTGATATTGTCATCTCACAGGGAGCCTTATAACGTCTGCATTTTACACGCATGGAAATGTCTGTGTACACACTGAAATTTACAAGAGCAAAAATAATTAAAGTGGGATTTTCTTTTTCTTTTTCCCCCCATATTAAGTTAAAAAAAAAACAACAAAAAAAAAACATTGACTAGTCAGAAATCCTGAAACAGAAAAATGACGAGTGCTGTTCAAATGACACATTTAAATGGAGATTTTTTTTTTTTCAACGTTGTGATTCCTTGCATTTTTTTTCCTTCTTCTTACCACTTGTCCAAGCCCAGCGAGCAAGTGCAAAAAGCAGAGACAAAACCGCAGTTCTCTCTCACTATTGTGCTTTGTCTCCGTCCAGATGGAAAGAACAGGGATCGGAGGAAAAACATTGGAAATCCAGTCTGTCCTGTTGTTTTGTTACTTTTTGTGAAGGATGTTTTATCAAAAAAAAGAAGAAAAAGATATGACAAGAATACTTTCTAACTTGATCAAGCAGGGAACTTGATCTTTTGCGTGTAATTTATAAAGTGTTGATTCTGAAGTGTGCATTTTTGGTAGTTTTATTTAATACTCTTCAGGCTTGAGAGTCGGAGCTGCTGTCAAAACAAATTCCTGTGGCAGCAAACACCAACTAACAAATTGGACATCCAGCTCATGCATTGTGAGAGTAGCCGAGTCCCTCTGTGCAGGATCTTCTTCCTCCCCTGTCATTTGGCCTCTGATGGTCATGCTCAACTGCTTCTGGGAAGAGGGTTTCTTTTCTGCCTCCCTTTCATTGCCGAATGCCTCTTCCCAGCCATTCCCCCTCTTTCAGCCGATGCCACCGTTTGCCACACAGGCCCTGATGCTTTTTCTGCAAACCCCTCAGCTCCCTCTCCGCGAGCCCCCTCCAAGCCCCTTACCCCTCCCTGTGTGACTGGCTTCTTTTTGATAACTGACCCCTCCTCGTGTTATTATTCGAACCCACTATTGTATAACATGCCCTTTTATATGAGGTTTCACAAAGAGCCCATTTGATCAGAGGGTTACGGTGTGCGATCGTGAGAAATGCAACTACATGGTGGTAACCTTTGTTTGGGCCAAAATGGTGGGCTGACCTCATCGCTTTTAATGCATAGCTCGGGCCATTCAGGCCCAAGTCTCACTTGCTGAGCACATTGAATTCAGTAGCCTGTCACAGATATTGCCCCTCAGTTATCTGGGTCTCCTGCTCGACGAAGGAGGAAAAAAAAAAAAAAACAGGTTACATATTCTCCAAAATGGCCTCCTAAAGGCAAAATAGCGTGTCAACTGAGACTCAGACGCCGTAACCACAGATAGCTGCCATTTCTAGCTTCACTGTACTCATTTCAAACATTCTTTGTTGCTGACCTGGCTAACGTCTAATCCAAGGATTTCATTCAGGACATTATCGTCGAGCTATTCAGTACTTCAAATGGCCCTGATTTAATAAGAAAGGATCTTTCCTACAGTCTGACTGAATTGAAAATAACTAGCAGATTAGATAGTCAACGTTTACATACAATCCAGTACAAAGAATTACATAAGTCCACAAGTGAGGCAAAAAAAAAAAAAGAAAGTGTGCACGGGCACTTGACTGTAAAAGTTAATTTGACTCTGAGCACTTTTTTTTTTTTTTTTTTTTTTTTTTCATCAAATATTTGATCGTCTTTGATAATGGTTTTTGGTAATGATGATGCATCAAATCTAAAATTGAAGAGTTGTATTGA
>OMNM01037995.1:12365-28045 GCA_900302745.1 Parablennius parvicornis | reverse complement strand
CTAAACAAACCATACATGCCCACATTTTATGACCTGTATGTATTCTTTTCCATAAGTGGCAGAAAGAGAGAGATCCCACGAGAGACCGAGGGAACATAAGTGAACAAGGGTGTGAACTACAATTCTAATTAGACAACGATGTAATCTCTCCTTTTTTAGAGTTTCCAAGACTTGTGGATTTGAGAAGTTGAGATTTTACATTTATGCAAAATCAAATTGCAGAAGGCAAAGCTTCTGTGAGAAGCAGTGTTGGGAATGATCCATTAAAAAGGAATTTATGTATTGCACAAGTAATTGAATACTTGAATAGTTACAATTCAGTTTGAGTGAGCTTGTTCTAATAATACACTTCACTTGAAAATCTCCTGCTTGGCTTTACTGTTAGTCAAAGGTGTTATATTAATGTCATTATTTTACTAAACTGTTTACCAGAGGAGTGTCTCTTTGAATCCAAACAACCTCAATCCGCCCGACAGCAAAGCAAACAAGGTGCAATTGAAGGTAGCATTACCATGAGCCTGTATCCACAGGAGTTCAGATGCATTATCAACCTAGAATAAACATTAGCTTATCTTTCTAGAAGCTACCTACAAGTTCAGCTGCTTCTTGTTGTCAGTTAAGAACAGGTAATATCCAAATTATGGAGAATCACTGTCCTATTTACGGATGTAACTTTAACTGAACTTAATGAAGCAATCAGTCATTACAATGACCCACTTGGCTGTAATAAAGTGCAATACTGCTGGAGTGAAGTAACTCTGCTGCTTTTTAATAAGGTTTTGTGTTGTAGTCAAGATCTCCTAAAACCAAGATCAAGACCACAACTAGAAAAAGACTTTAAGGTGCCGAGACAGAGTCAAGACCAAGAATTTAAAAATGTGGTCTTGACAACAATCTGGAGTAATAAAACACTTGTAATCAAGTGCTCATATTGTTGCATATTATGAGTTCATGGATTTACTCCTTGCAACAACCGCCAAGCATGAAAATGGAGCTGAAACCGCATGTAGAGCTTCACTGTTCGTGAAAATGTGATCTACACTCAACAATATGGGAAGCAGATGCTGCAGGTTTGCATTTGGAGCAGCTGGAGACGGTCGGATTTTCCAGGTGAGCAGATCATCGGATACTGCACACTGACAGCAGAGACTGAAGTTCATAATACAATTGCCCATCTGTGGAAGCTATGCCTATTTCTTCCTATTAAAAAATATTTGCACAAAAAAGGTCTGATCTAAACAAAAACTTTCAAAGGCGATCAGTGACAATGTGTGGTTGAATGTAAAAGCACATATTCTCATTATCCTCCTCGATCAGCCCTCGACTGTCCTCTGCCCGTCATTCATTTCACTATAAATAGATCAGCAAGCTCAGTGGTTAACCTAGGCTGAGCTAAAGAGTGCCAGGTAGCCTGAAATACCTTCCTGTACAGCTGGCACTTAGCGGGGCAGAAAACAAGCCAGAGAAACGGACCAGATGAGCAGGTACACACACAAACACAGAGTAGAATAAATAATTAAACCAATATTTAAAAAATAAAACTTAGATCTAGCCTGTCTTCGTGTGTCTGCTCTAATTCATCCGAGTTTCAGACAGATGCGGACTGGGGTTGATGTGCTTGTGCCTTCAAGCTGCCAACAAAACAGAGACAAGGTTAAGCAAGGATCACGGTTTGGATGGGTGACATCCCCCACATTTATCAGCCACACGCACGATAGGGCTACACATTATGACACATGTGATATGTTATAGTGATGATGTTGTCAATTATGATGTCAACAGTAACATTTCAGTTAAAGACAAACATTGTCTGAAGCATTTTACCAGTCTCGTGTTTGATCATTTCAGATTCTGATTTAGCAATGCTAGGCAGCCCCCGAGTGTCAAATAATTTCAGCTCTGTTTACGCGACATTTCATGTAATGTAAAAACTATGTATTTTCTTTTCATGAAAGTTTTGAATTTACATCGCAAAGTTTTGAATAATATCTTCATGTACACAAAAGTATCAGAAATACTGAAAACTATGCAGTTTTTCTTTGGGGCCACTAGTGGGTACAGTCTGTTTTCCTTTTGATTTCGAAAAATACGTCTTGATAAATATTAATGGCATAATCGTAGGCCGAAACGTTTTTAATTTTACTCACTTGTGACATTTTTCCACTAAGTATAACAGAGGCCAATTAAAATGAGCTTTAACAAAACACAATAAGCATGTAACCTACAAACATTTTTCACATCAAGACATTAACTGTACTTTCAATAAACCAACAAGTCTTGGTATATTTTGATATACAAGTAGGTTCCTAATACAAGTCAAAAACAGCTATAACAACTTACACGTACAACTTAATAAGGTAATTATTTATCGTCCAACACTTCAAATTCCCATGTTCTGCATTAATTAACTAAAACCTAGTAAAATAGCTCTATCTGTAAAAAGGAAGTAATGATTCTCCACTGTGAACAATACCATGCGGCCAAGGCCAATGTGTTAATGACAATAATGGGGCCTGAAGTCAACATTTTTATAAGCAAACAGTAGCTGCATACAGATGTATTGTTGGCTCACATCCAACAAACACACAATCCCCTTTAGAAAAACTGGGATCAAAATAGAGAGCCATGCTATGTGTAGAGCGCCAAAACAAAGTCACTTTTATGACCTTGTTTGTGCCTTTTGGCGCACAATGATTTGGGCAACAGTAAAGATCTGTATTTAGACCACACACACAAAAGCACAGTTGCCAGCATACACACACATTCTAGTCAAATGTCTGGGTACTTCTAGAACAAAGCAACATCTCTTGATTTAACGATGGCGAGCAGAGCTCTGACGTCGCTTGTTTGAATAAGTATTCAAAGACAAGTAACTACCCAGCAAATGTTTCCTGTGGAAAGGTCGATGCTGCTCGCCGCTGGTCTGCAAATCTTCTAAAACTCCACATTGTTGCAATTGTGTTGCAATAAATAAATAGAAATATTTTGGGGGATATTTATACATCTTTGAGAGCCCTGTGATAAAGTAGTGACCTGCTGTCCAGGGGGGATGGATGGATGGATGGATGGATGGATGGATGGATGGATGGATGGATGGATGGGCTTGATGGGCAAGCGCTTTGGCAATAAATGATAAATAATAGGACATATCTGAAGAAAATGATGAGACAATTTCTCATGCAAATCCTTTGGTCTTCTGTGTGGTAGTGATTACCAGAAGCTGGGACATGAAGAGGTTAAAAAAAAATTGCAAAACTGGGAGGGCAAGACTTTAGGGAACAAAAGGAGACAGAAAGCAGAGATGAATCCCCAGAGGATTTATAGCAAGACTGCTCGTCTTTATTCACAGCCGAGACTGAATGGAAGAAGGCTCACATTCAAAAGATGAATAAAAGGTGTAGAGACATCCAAATTATCCTCTCGATTCCGATACCTTTCCCATTTTTCGTTGTATATTAACCTGATACATTTTTTCATGCTATCCAAAATGTCATAAACTTCTTCTGTGTTTTTTCCTGAATTGAAATGAGACCTAAAAAAATGGTGATAATGCACTACTGCTGGATTGAACTGAAACGCATGAGATTTCTTCCAATGAACATTGAGGCTCAGCACTGACATGGAGCAAATGTTGGAACTCCAACAGACTGCACTAAACATAACAGTGATCACGTCTTGTTTTATGATCTTACATGTTGTCATGTACTTTATATAGTATCACTGCGACCCAGAGTTTAGTTTTGCTTTCACAATAGCACAACCACATTACGCTCAGACAAGATAGATTTGCTGCGCTTTTCTTCTTCTTCTCAAAGCAATTGCATCAGGTCAAATGGAATCAGTCATACGTCTTGAAAGCAAGTCTGGAGAGTGTTTACTTTTTGAAATGCCACCTAAAATTGGTTGTATAAACACAATTGTAATGCTTTCACTTTTTGAAACACTGGTATTACAAGTGATCATTAGACCATTTTCACTTTCTACTTCTGCTGCAGCGGGGTTGTTGCATGGCCAGTTATATTGTGACAGAAGCAGTGTTCAGTTTATAGCAGGCAAATCTAATCCCCTTGTTGTGATACAGATCAATGAAAAGACAATACACTCGGCCTCTATCCGATCAGAACGTCCCTAAAAACTGCGTTGAGGTGGTTAACTCACCACTATGTAGAGATTATCTGATAGAAACTATCAAATTACATGTCTTGTGTGGATTTACTGGCTACTGAGGCGGTATGAACACTTTCCCATAAGATGTGAGTATCACAAACAACAAATAGTGGCGGAGACTGAATCAGACGAGTACCACCAGGCTGCTGTACCTTGCTGTCTGTGCAGAGAGGCGGCAGGAATGTGGTCTGTCCATCGTCAGACAGCTAAACAAAGTTATCTGCCTGCATCATCATGAGACTGAAAGCTTGTCCTCTCTCCACCAGTTTGTTCACTGCTTTCCAAGTCTGTGTGTGGGAAGACTTTATTTAGTAATCAGCCATGCCCCTGGAGATGACCGACGCCTTGGGATTTAGGACCCCGTTGCTGTGGCAACCAAAAGTCATCTGACACCAATCACCTCGGATGTCTTGTTTACACTGTCCAGATGAACAGAGGGGATTGAGAGAGAGGAGGGAACGAGTGTGGTATTTAAACTATGAGGAGACGATCAAACACACTCAGGACACACTTGAAAAAGAGATTTTTAATCTCAATGTGGTTCTCCTGACGAAATAAAGGCAAATAAAATTTTAAAAAATCTCCTTTGAGTGCCATCCACAGCTTATTAGTGAGGAGATCCAAACATGAGGTCGGGCGGGGTTCGACTGCCCCACGTAAGAATTTGCATCAGGCGAGCAAGGAAACACGGGCACGGTGGAAAACGGTGTGGCAGGAAGCATCTGGACTTCAACCTTTGTCGGCCCTGACGATTCAAAACCGAGTGCCGCCCAAAACTCCTGCTGACAGGTGGAGCCCAAGAATGCTGCAGTTTCACCCCAACCTGTCCGACAGGCTGAGCTTTGGGAACAATGGCAACTCACACCAAACACTCCCCACTTGAAAAATCAGAAAAAGACTTAACTCAACTAACATTTGCTCAGAAACTGCTTACAAACTGCAAAATAGCTTCTCAACCTTCAGATTTGATAAAGCAATCGCTTTCCCACAGAAGTCAGACAAACAATGTCTGATGTTTCTATACTTTGCCCTACCTACTACCAGAACCAGGGATTGAATTCCTCACTATAATCCATCTCTCCGTCAGTTATGCTTGCTTATGTGGAATTGTTAGGTTTTTCTCTGTAAAAGAGTTTGAAATTATCGTGTTGTATTTGGCGAGACGGACATAAAACCGAATTGAATTTGTTCATCCATTTTGGGAACTGTCTTGACCCTGTTGTGACTCAAAGAATGTGTGACACAGACATGTCTTTATGCTGTCAACTGACAGCAAACTGGAGACGTTGTGATGATAAACAGTGAAACGGGCCCGACTGGATGTGTCGGATTCCAACCATTCCTACCAGAAGGACAATGAACCGGCTGGTGCCCCGTGAAGCTAATAAACACGTCACTCAGCATGAAGCAGAGGCGTACTCTACACAGGTTGCAAAACAGGAAAAAAAATGTGAGCTTACATTGTTTTTGGATGGTTGCAGTGCTGATAAAAGAATGCTATCTCAAAGAGGCAGTGTAGGATTAGATTTGGAGTTTGAAATGTTTCTGGAGCCTCTCGTTTCCAGTTAATACTCAAGCGTTGTATAAAGCAGGCCCAGATATTAATAGCATTTTCCAGAAAGTGGTATCAATGTGTATGTCAGCCAGTGTGATTTTACTGATAAAGTAAAATACTAAACTGTATGACTGTATAATGGTTCTGTATCAAGGTAAAAATAATGCTCACATTTTTGGTCATTTCAAGTGTTAAATAAATAGCATTACAGTTAAGTAACAACATGTATTAGATGGTGTGTTAGACTTCCTTATGGCAGCATAGTTACACTATCAGGGTAGACAGGTGCCAGTCATGAAGATTTTTGTTTTTGTCAACAAAAACAACAACAACAAAAACCGATGGAAAAACAAACAAGAAAAATATTAATTGGGACCAAATTTGACTAAATACCAATCATAACATCAACATTTTGCACGATTTCACATACTATCATGTAAAATATTTCTAGTCTTATCAACAAATATCACCACATGACATGAAGTTTATTGATAATCATCATATTTTAATTTGGAACTTTCTTTTTCAAAAGTTCCACCTTGGACACTGTTTTCCAAAAACCGCATTTTCACTCAAAAATATTGTCGTGGCCTACAAACCCATCCTAAATCTTCTTTCTCACAAGCTATTATACCACCTTCAGATCTCGACGTGGTTTAAGGGTCAAAATAATCATCAATAACAAATCACTCACATCTCTGTGTGATGTACAACAAACAAACTGACAAGGTGAGTCCATTTGCAGATGATGGCCACATAATTGTGAGTTATCAGGTGATTCACACCTCTGATTGGTTGCTTTGTGTTTGAAAAGCACCACTTACAACACACCCCTGAAAAAATGTTTCATTACACCGAGACTCGTCAGACTGCTCTGCAGTTCGTCACATTCACACAACTCCCATCTGATTGACGGAGCAAAAGAAGCCAGGAGAGCCTCCACAAATCAACCAGAACAAAGGTGGAGAAAAGTGAGAAAGACAGAGATGCCCGAAACTAACCAAAAAAGAAAGAAAAAAAAATCCCCCACATTAACAATGACTAAAAGGCCAAATATGACAAGTCTCAGGCTTATCAGTCTCATTCCCAGACTGGTTTGTCCAGCTGTTTTCTGTGATAACATTGTTCAAACACGTATGTGTGGTTGTGTTTTTGTGTTAAGGCCAGCTCAATTCAAGCCTCCACTTTCACAAACACTCCGTCCTATAGTGAGGAGACAACTCCAACACAGGCCTGTCATGTGCACTGCAAAAATTAAAGAGCTGAATTAGTGTGTTTTCCACAGTGAGTCAGCAAGCAAATAAACCACAATCCAGTTCCAAGTGTCTTCTTATCAGCCCATTTACATCAAGAAGAATAGAAATCAACTGCCCCTGAAGAGAAACAGTGAGTCTGCGTGCAGTCAGAGCCTAAGAGCCCCACAGGGAAATTAGATTTCTCCTCTAATTTATGAGCTCCGGAGCCCAGCAGAGCACGAGGAGGATGCGGAGGGGACGTTTGTGTTCACCAGCAATCTCCTCTTTGAGTTTTTCTAAGCAAATAGGCGATTGTCTATTTGTTAAACAGATTGGTGCAATACATCACCGGTATGCGGCGTGTCATTTCACAGCAGGAGGGCACCGCGTGGGAACATCAAAGAGAGAGGGAGAGAGCGAGAGAAAGGGTGGGCAGAGGTCCGCGACAAAGAGGGAGCCAATCTTATAAGGCATGCCGATGCTTGTCTCATTGAAAAAAAGAGACTTTATGTAACAGTACAAGTCGGAAACTCAGCAACAATTCATTGCAGATAACATTACATGAATTCAGAGATGTATTTTCAATCACTGTGCAAAGCCTTCTCCAGAGTGTCCTCTTATAAATCCAGCTGATAGGTGACATTTGGGCAAGGTGCAGGAGTACAAGTGCAGACCGGAGGCCTAGAAAATAACTGCCACTGACACACAGCAGACACCTGAGACACCAAAATACTGATGTGGGCCAGGCCCAGCTATGTAAACACTGCATTCCCGCTCAGAGCAGGCTGCTGGGGGACACTGTGTGTGTCAGTGAGTGTGTTTAAGTTTTCAATAAGTTGCATTTTCAGTGGCTCTGAACACCATAATTGTGTGAACGGAAACCTAAAACCTAATGGAAACTTTGTGTAAACCAGGCCTGAGGTTCAACTACAACATGGTGTTTTCTCTCCTGGCTCATCAGTGCCCTGCCATTCTTACATCAGTTGTTCATTTATTTGTGGTCATGTTTGGCTGTGTGTGGGGTCATGTGTGTTCTGTTTCTCTTTCTATTTTCTTTCTGTTATGTTGTTGTTTTTAACCATGTGAAGCACTTTGTGTTCCAAAATGTATGAAACGTGCTATATAAATAAAGTTTGATTTGATTTGATTTGAACATAATAACATGCAAATACGAAAGAAAAAAAAAACACACACATTTGCGTGGCTTCAACTTGCATATTTATCCTGATGACATGGCTCTTCTACGTGAAGAAGTGAGAGTATATCTCCGGGTGTGTGATGGTGTCACATCCACCGTCGATAACACAAAGCTACACACAAAGGACAGACAATAACAAAGCCCCTCGTCAAGCTTGCTGAACAGTCATTAGATAAAATCAAAATACAGGCATGATGACAAAGCCTGGCGGGTGTGTGTCGAGTCATAACCTTGCTGTATGGCACTATTTACATGTGGGTATCCGATTAGGGTTGCCAGAAGTGACACATGGCTCTGCCACATGGTGCTTTCTCTGCTGTATGAAAACTAAATGACCCACACCCACACTGTGAGGAGGGGGAGATCTCCGAGTTGAGACATGAAACACCCGCAGCTGCCTCACTTTGATAGCAGACACTTTATGAATTGTAAAAAAAAAAAAGTGTAAAGGTAGAGTTGTTATCTTGTGAATCCTTTGTTTTATTGTTATTGCCGCTACAAAGTCCAGAGAGTCTGGATTTTAATATACAGGAAGAATTCAAAATGTAATATTAAACCAAGTATCTATGTCAGAAGATATAAACTTTTTTTTTACTGTTTCCCTATTGCATACCATCAATGGCTATATCTATATCGATTATTGGAGTATTTTCCCACAAAAGATGAAATACTTCTCTATTTTTCATCTTGTAAACCAGGTATGTGAAATTAATTCAGAGAGTACATGTAGCCCAATTTCATCTGCAGTGGGTCAGAATGGTAAAGTGGTGCAAAAACAACCTTTAAATTTAAACTTAAAAGTTTTTCTTTACCGTGGTATATGAGAATAAAATGTCAATGTTTTTGTAAACCCAAATAATTGCTAATGAAAAAGCATCTAATACGTTCAGATTTGCCGACTTGTGCAGGTAATAGTTATGTTTTTGGTTGAATTCTGATGCCTCGCTTCAACTAACTTTGACTTGGGAGTGTTTATGTCCCATTCAGTATAAATGACTTCAGAAAATGTCACTCAGATTTGGAAAAACATCCAACTCAATGTGTTCTCACTGGTAAAGATTCATTTTGAGAATTTAAATCATTCAAGACATCATTTCATAAACCTTTAAGTAGGAAACAACATTATTCTGTGCTTTCAAGTTTTGGCACAAGGTCCTGGCAACCAAAGCGTCTTTTGCGTATCAAAACAGCACAAGTTGATATTAAAACAAGCCTGTATGAAAGACTCATAGGTATAACATTGTGCCACTGCAACAGATTGGACCTGAATATTACACTGTGTTGGTAAGCTCAGGCTGCATCCGAGCACGAAGCACTGAATCTGTTTTACACATACTGCTGGAGGGAGTGGGGAAAAAAAGTATTTAATGTGGATTTAATTTTACGTCAAACTTCACACAAGCCCGAGCTGCACCATCTCTTTTCCTTTAAAGAAGAGGATTATCATAACTGTGGGAAGAGTCACAGAGCAAAATTTTACATATAAAGTGCGATCATATGAGCCGTAATCTTTTAATTCCGACATCTACCATCGGGCACATTTACATTTTGAAAAGGAGCGAAGCAATGACCACAGCACCAAGTACTGATAGGAAACGCCTGCTTCTAACTTGGAAAAGATAAACAGTATTGCTGCACGTGGAGATGCAGCGTATAGAGCAGTTGTTCCTAACATGGACCCACTGGCGTCGGGTTCACACTCAAAGCCAGAATCTGTCGGATCTGTGGGAAATGGTCTACTGATTTCCTTTGAAGACTCCTACTTTAATATGTTGGGTAAGGTGCAGTGATGCATGCAACCCGTCAAACAAATTGTTAAATGTCTGCCCCCTTACTAGCCTGCACCACAATTATTAGCCTCCATTTACACAGCAAACATTTTCAAGTGACAACGGCAAAACTTTTTTTTGGGGTGTCTGTTTACACGACAACGGTTCTTGGAGTCACTAAAACACAACTTTTTTAAAAGGGCTCGCAAGATGGAAGTTTTTGGAAAATGCTCAGAGTCGACAGATAATAACAACAATGGCGGCTTCCAGAGTGTCATGACCCCCAGTCCATGTTCACCTGGGACTTGGTAGTTTAATAGTTGAGAGTCTCCTGTAATAGCGATCCAACTTTGTCGTCTGTCCACACAAACGTCTGTGTACTCAGCACTGGTAATGTTCATCTCATGGCCTGGTACTCCACCTACATCATTTTCAACATTTCTGTCAATTCCATGTAAACAGGCATCGTTTTCAAAACCTTGACGTTAAACCTTTCTCAAATGAAAATGAAAAAAACAATGTGTTTACATTTGAAACATGTAAACGGGGGCCTTGGTCAGTTCGTGTCCTATTGATGTTCAGCACTCCACTTGAAATTGCACTTCAGCTTTGGTCTTGGATGTAGACAGGGGTTGTCATGTAAATATCAGGCAGCCATCCACATCTCCGCCCCTCGCTTTCTACTGTTGGCTCTAATGCGTGACCTCCCCAAGAATTTTCTTTGCTGATTAGCCTCCGTTTGTCCCATTTAGATACCATCAGTGAGCTTGCTGTAGTTTATTCACTCTAGTAGTTTAATGTAGTCTAAGGGCAAGTGCGTGCACTGGCTCTCGAAGGGAGAAAAATAAGAACAAACTATTTTGTTGTGTGTGCACTGACCTTCCAGATACCATATGCAGACTGACCTTTCTGGATCATACTCATAAAAACAATAGACAATGAAGGTCTGCAACCATGATGCGGAGAGATTCAAACACGGAACTGCCAACCCATTTCAGAGCTGCACTACAACTTGGAGAAGACTGGACATAATTTACAAATAATTTGCATTCATTTTTGCAAGGCCATTATCAAGTGCTATGTGCTCATTCTCAGCTGCCATGACTACAAGTTGAGAGAAATTCATAATTTAAAAAGATGTAATAAATCTCCTTTCACACATTACCAGTCATTAAGAGGGTGATGATAAAGTATTAGCTGTGCTTCTGCCTCCAGTGTTTAGACCCTAAAAACCCGATGTAATCATGACTGCACATGTTCAGGACTTACTGGTTCTTTTTCTCGCTGGCATCGTACAGTCAAAGTAAACAAGCCAAAATTATACTTAATCTCAAAACTCAATATAACTACTTCAAATGAGGCCATTATTTACTATCAGAGACGAGATGAGCAATTCTAAGCCAAGAAGCATGGAGTTTCATCCGAGCTAATCAAATTTAAGTGAGTCAGGATGATTTTGTTGGATGTCCCTTTAGGTAGCCGTGGCCAGAAGTTTAAAGTGCTTATGACAAAATTGCAATGACACCATGAAGAAAAGGGCATTGATAAAATGGTATCTGGTTGTACTCTCTCCCCGGCTCTTGGCGAGCCTCAATAGTACAAGGCAGTAAAGAAGATGGGCCGAGGGATGGATATTTCTTTCACAATCAACCTGTGTGCTTCTCTAGTGTGTAACTGTATGCCATCATAGACAGTCTGTTTATTACAAGTGAGACTTGGACTCTATGATTACTGAATCATCCAGAAAGGAGATGGTGCAAAGAGACATCAGATCTGTGTGATGGCTGTAAGACAGCTTGCCCTTCAGTTGTTAAGTGCTTTTGATAGCTGCCTGGTTATTACTGAACAATAAGAGCTGAGAGACCACCTACAAAGCTGCAGACACAATCACATCTACCCTGAAATCAAGTGAGATTACTGATGCTGCTAGATGTCCTGATGGTTTTCAGCTAATTGTAGCCTCAATGTGTCCTCGCAGTGGAGCTTGGCCACCATCACATACTGTACTGTATATTTCTAGATGAGGAGAAGCGTCAGACATCTGAATAAAGAATAGCATATGTCCGGGCCTCAACAAAAAACCTTTTCTCTAACTTTCAGCTGGAAAGTAAATGCAGTAAACGCCTCAGTGACTAAATATGCACCAGCTGCTAAAAGAACTATTGTTAGTTCATCAAATCAGAACTTATTTACAAACCGCACATGTTGACACATGTTTCCAATCTGTCCCCCTGATGTCATATCTTTCAAAGTTTCCTCCCCCCTTCACAGTGACTGCTACCCACATAAAGCGGTCTTCATTATTTTGCCACACACTGCCACCCATAACTGCTGTGAAATGACCTGCACGACCAATCTTTTCATTCAGTGACTGGAGGAGGAAAACTTCACAAAGCGAGTGGATGGTGCGGGAGAGGACGGGGTGGGGTGCGGTGGGGGGTACTGCCCCTCAATAAGAGCCGTCACAATTCATGTAGTCTGATGGCAATAAGCACGGAGAAAAGATTAAGGTTGAATGGAGTGAGAAAGATGAGCAAGAGGAGGAGGAATGAGGCCGAGCTGCAGAACGGAGAAGATTCTGGGAGCTTTTGGGGTCTTTGTGAGCGGGAGAGCCTGTTTGCTGTTGTGGCCCAACAGACAGACATGTCTAAATCCTCTTAATCAGGGCTGGACTCTTCTCTAAAACCTGCAGATACTCCCTTGTTTTGTCTGAGTGTGCATGTGAATGTGCATGAGTAAGCTTCCTGAAGATTTCACATGAGGGGGGGGATTTGTGTAAACAGCCCCTACCGCCTCAAACAGAATGCAATTAAAGGTAAAGAAAAGGAGGAAGCTGACTGCCAGAAAGGGGCTTTTTATATATTCTGAAGGAGCCTTAGAGATAAAGGACTGAGTTTCTATGAGCAAACACAACTAGCGAGATAACAAGCTAATGATTAGCTTCACCGGCAATGAGTTAAGTCCATATAAGTCACCAAGTGTCTTTTAACTATCATGTATCTGCAGAAGTCAAGGAAAGTTGGGAAAGCACTTAATTCTTCCCCATGTAGAGGTGAAGTCGAATTTAAAAAACCATCAACTTTTCAGGAGTGGCATTGTTCATGAGCTCCTGGGTTCAGCCATATTAATATTGCCCGCAGCCACTACCGATCCCGTCACTTTGCTTCCTGGTCGTGCCCGCTGGAGGCCTAACCACATCTCATGCGAGTTTCACAGCGGCCGAACTGACAGAGACCCTTGGCCAGGTCATCCCGTCTGGCATGCAGACTCGTAGATGGGCACACAAAGTGTGAGCGGGAACGCACACTCACGACTGCTATCTGCAAGCATGCATATGATCCAGTTTCCGGTTGAGCACGAGAACGAGAACAGAAGTGATGTGGCTGCCGCTTGGTGCCTCCACACCAAGTGTCATTATTCACTTAGTGACTGCACAGTCATCCCAACTCAACTGGAGAAAGCTTAGAGAGCAACTCGATGCTCTGCTTTAGCCTGAACACACAGTAGACGTACAAAATATGCACATTTGTCTTTTATAATGACGGATATTAATTTATTGCTAATGCATAAGGTGCTCATCTAACTGGTGCTTCTGAAGCTTGATAAAGTACACAAATGTACTCTCATTTGGTTATCTAAATATCTATCATGCTAATACAAGATCTGAAATAACTTATTAAATGCTGCCAATTACATATCGACTCCTGGGTTCATACATTTGTAAATCTGATGCTGCCATCCATGAACCTCACTACTCACAATACAAAAGTGTAGGGGGGGCACGATATCCAGGAAATGCAGTAACTAATTCAGAACAACTGGATCACTTACAATTTGATATGAAATGTGAAAGTCACACACGCCATACAAGAGCACAAGTCCAAGCAACATATTTTCTATGTTTGTTTTGAAAAAAAGTGTGTCTGTGTGGTACAAACAGTCAATAGTGTCGATGTCTATTACAGGTGCAACAGTTCACATCAAATACTGACAAACTCATTCATCCATCCTTCAAAAGTGATTTATTCAAGTGTGGTCACAAGTGACTATTCAGGGTAGAAACTTGTTGAGCCAAACTCAAACCTGAAGTTTCTTTAAAGTCAAAGTCATTTATGTTTCATTAGTATCTTATATTCTTATTTTATGAAGACAAGGTTAGAGGTGCTATAACTGTGAAAGATTGCTTAAGACGTTTCACCAGTTCTGCAATTGGAGGCTAATTTGAGTTTTAAAAAAACCAAACTTCATAGCAGGTGGATTATGCTAAACAGACAATGTGATTGGCAATGTGGTAATATGTCAAGCGGCCTTCTGTCTACATCTGTCAGCTCCTCCTAGACTCTGGTTGTGTTTGGTTTACTGAACCAAAGCAGAAAGCTTTTAAGTTTTAAAACCTTTCGTCTGTCGGAAACTCATCAAGAGCTCATCATCTTGTGATCTGGCAGAGGGAAAGAAAAAGAGAGTGGAGTTAAATCCTCAAGTCTCTCCTGATGCTGAGAGATTTCTGGAGCTCGAGACGAGTCAACTTATTGGTGGAGGTCAGAGGGGGAAAGCTGCCACTCCAGGGTCGAGGGTCACTGGGGGCCTTCAAAGATATGATCACATGAACAGTGCTCTCTCTCTTGTCCCTGAATTACTTCAGCTGTGACTGAGCCCACTAATTTGGGGTCCCCCCCACTCAGCACATCTGCATCTGAAGTTCCCTCGTAGCAATATTTCAAAAGCACAACTGTTTGTTGACATAAAGTGGTCTTTTTTTTTTGTGTGTGTGTGTCGATTCTTTTGTGGGATAATAACACAGACTTTGAAAAATAAAGGCATTAAGCTTCTTTTTTTTATTCTTAACCAAACACAGTGGATTGAAATAATCTGTCCCAGTTCAGGAATTACTTCACAGCATGAACTTTGCTGAAGTAATGATTATAAGTTTGCGATATATTGTGCAGCCCTACTAGAAACTAAAAAGTTTGCCAGCCAAGGTCACTTTAATTTGGCACTTAAATATTTCAAATTGATGTACAATAAACAACAAATACAAGTAAAATTTAATCTTCTATTGGTAGCTTATTCCTTTTCACATTCACATAAATTGTCTCTAAATGAATCCAGGGAAAATTACACTTTCAAACTGCACTAATGCCCCATTTTAAAAAATGTCTTCAGGTGACAATGGAAAACTTTCATTGCGTTTTGAGATTCCATTTTTACAAAAGTGCAACTTTTTCAAATGCTGCTTCTGTGCATGCACGCTATGACCGTAGTAAATAGTTCTTCTGCACATGCACGAGTAGATGGACAATAACAACAATGCCAATGACTCCCAGTTTTATAGTCGAGTCACCCTAAATAACACTTTTGTCGTCTGTTCATACAAATGTCCATGTACTCGCCATAGTTAATGTTTATAGTGTATTGTTTGCACGGATGTGCGTGTGGTTTCATTACAAAAACAAACAGCAGCACCAACATGTGGCCTGGTATGCCAACGACATCATTTTCACTGTTTCTGTAATTCCCATGTAAATGGACGATGTTTTTAAAATGTTGCTGTATTTTTTTTTCTGAAATGAAAATGCAAAAACAAGGCATTTTCACCTTAAATCACCTGTAAACGGGGATTACTAAGGAGGACCTGGTTGTGACTTTGTGTGATACTGAATGAAACTGACAAAAGGGTCACGGGTGGACAATGCATTTTTACAAGAGGGCTACATAAAAAAAAAAAAAAAAAAAAAAAAAAAAAAACATTTTTGGGG
>OMNM01037995.1:0-12345 GCA_900302745.1 Parablennius parvicornis | reverse complement strand
ATCTGTTTGCAGTTGGCCAAGCCGTAACTTCGAAGAAACTCTATGCAATGACATTGTATTGCAGGGTAAATTTTGTGTCTGAATCCATCAAGTTCTTTCATTGCTCATGATCTTTTGTCTGAGAACCCCATTCCAAGTGTCCAAACAACTAATTTAAGCAACTGCTACTTCAGAAGAGTGAGTAAAAGCTTTTGTTTTTGTTGTGTTTATTGTGATCTGGAAGTCCTGATGTCTCTCAGTCGATAGAACTCTTTTTAGGAACAAACTCTGGGAAATGATGTGCACATTCCTCAAAATACACATCCCTCTCCTGTACAAGCACACAATTTGAGGCCAGCGAGTGAATCTTCAAAGGGAACTGCCTCGCTCGCCTCCCCCGCCCCACTAAACTCACCATCGCAAATTAGTTGGCCTTTCTCTCCTTCTGACAGAGTGTGTAACTGCTAGTGCCAAGTGTGACCGATTCCGATTCACACTCAATGCAACGGCCCACACTCGGAGTCATTAGGAAGAGAAAGACTATTCTTTGTCAAACAAGAGCCGGAGACTGCACACATGTGCATATGCTCTTTCTTAGTGGGATTACAGAAAGCGCTGCATTAGTGAGACAGCATTTCATGGTCTATTTAGCTGGTGACTGAGTATCCCTCCAGTGTATTTAAATACAGAGCTTAAGCTCGGCACCGACACACATAAACACTATTTTAGCTGAAAGTGGCAGTGTGCTTATGCTGCGTATACTGTACACATGTGACTTAGCTCCTTCCCTACATCTCGCGCTCCCTCACACACACGCACACACACCCTCAAATTAAAGCCAGAAATTTATCCGAAAGTTGACTGTATGGGAGGAAGTGAAGCCGTCCCAACGCTGTCAGAAAATACAAAGGTGGAAGAAGGTGTGGGGGGAGGCCAGGAGACGGGGGGGTCCAACTTCCTGCTGGGAGAAAGGAAATAAACACTTCCATATGCATCCCTGCCAGGCACACTTACACAGACACACAGAACCGGAGTTAACACACTGACACGGTGCTGTAAATTTGAGCGGGAGAGGGTCTAGTTAGCAACTCCCCACACTATAAGAGAGGGAGGATATTTTCTGCGGCCAGAAATTTATAGCGTAGCAAGGCCTCGTTCATCACACCGGCCGCTTCATGGAAATGCAGCTCGGAAAGAAATACGCACAGTCGGAGCTGTGGCACGGTGGTTTCCTGATTGGGAAGGGAGAGGGATGGGTGGTTTTCTTTTTTTTACATGAAGAGGATTCAGATTTCAATGTGTGTGTGTGTGTGTGCGTGCGCACGCATGGTCACGTGCTGCAAACCTCCTAACTTCCTAACTGGGGAAACCCATGAACTGTGGGCCATTTCATTCCTGTTAAACATGCTTTGACACAGACAAAAGCGTTTTTCAAAGTGTGATGGAGGTGCCAGTGACCATCGTGGATACGCCAGTGGGATATGCAAGGTGGTCAGGGGGATGCCTTTTCCTTTGGGTTTTTGAGAAGAACCTACGATAAAAGTTTTAAAAAGTAGGGTGGCAGATCCGAGTTATCCTTCTATTACAACGCTTATTTGGTTTTGCATTTACAAAAGTTGCCCCAAGCACCGTTGTTATGTAAACAGACACCCAAAACACAACAGGAGGTTTCCATTTTCACTTGAAAAAATTGTCACGTAAATTGATGTCATTTCTTCAGAAAAACTAGCTTGCAAAACATTCCAATCAGAAATCTTAAAACAGTCAAAATGTGTCCGATAAAGCTCTACAAGTGCCAACACCTTTTGAGAGTGAAACTAAAAATGACACTGCCTTTCATTCACGACAACAGAATAACTTGATAGTAACACTGCAGTTACAGAAAGTTTGCAATAGTCCAAAAAAAAACAAAAAACAAACTTATATGATTTGTAAAAACAACAATAGTGCATGTTAACATGTTCTTGAAACTGCATGTTTACGATGAGACTTGGAACCTAAATTGGGGGCGTGTCTTTTATAAAGTCAGCTCTTATCATCAAGGTCTGATGTAACTAGTATTATCTCCAGTTCGAGTAGCACTGTCATTAGTGGCACATACGTACTTACCCTCTTTAACCTTAACTTCATTAAAATGCTAATCATAAATCTCGACCGTAATAGACCCTGTAAAATGATACCGGCTCACAGGCTGGCATATATTATTAACAAACCCAGCATGCCTTCTCACACCAGTTTGAATGTGACACTAATCTGCTCTCAATCTGAAACATCTCTGTCGTGATTCTGTGTGTATTATCCATAGAGTGTTTGCATATACTGTATAGAGCAGGAGGTCAGCTCCTTATGAAGATTATCCATCCAGAAGTTCCGGCTTTTATGAGATTGGCATGTTCTTATCATAGTGTGAACCATTTGTTTGCAAACACGGAGGGGCTGTTTGTGTTATTACACTGCACAATTGTGCTTGTGTGAAATACGGAAAGAGCATTAATCTGTAACGCGAGGTTGATAGCAGCTTGTAGGCTGACGAGTGAGAGCTCGTGTCCAGTGTTTGTATGTGGCGCTTCCAAATTACATAATCCTGTTATTTTTCCCACAGCTTCTGCAGACGGACTCTTACGGCCAGAGCTCAGGAAGGGTGTGTCGTCGGCATGTGTGTTTTGTCCTTTTCCACAGATACCCAAAGCAAACATTACAATCTCTGCCACGGAACTGGTTAAAGCCTTCTTATCAGCTCGGACTAGAAGGATATTGTGTGTGTGTACGTGTGCGTGCGTGACCACACAAGCCTGAAAATAGAGTTTAGCTTCTGCACACCGGTGGCTTCGCTGCAGCGATACCTCTCCTCACATCTCTTGATTAAAGTGAGAAAGTGGCACAAGCTCAGGGTAAAATTAGGTCGCTCAGATTTTACAGATGGCCCTTGTTGCCAAGCATATTTTCCCAATTAAGGCTGATTAGGGAGGGAAATTCCCAGACAGCGTAAATTATTAAAAACTTGAAATGGAATCTGGTCATGTGACGTTGTAAAGCAGCGACACCCGACATTCCCAGATGGCTACTGGAGGAGAGGACGATAGAAAACAGGGTGTGGGGCCTAAAACATCTGAATTGTCCGAAGTGAGCAGCGAGTTTCCTCCTATTGTTTGACATTTTTTTACAAAGTGCACAAACACTACGAGGCAAGAGTTCACATACTTGAGGTGGTAGGGGGTTTACAATCTGTAGACGATCCACTACAATGAGTTATGTGCTGTTTCATCTGCAAAATGGTTGATACTGATATAATACAGTAACTGAGTGGGAGAAGTTTGGCGGCCTCACCACCAACTACCAACTCCAGTTCCAATCAAAATAACGTTTTTTTGAATTTTTCATCAATTTCACTGCAATATAAGCATACATAATGAAGGAGAAAATAAATTTGTGCCATTTCAATTCATCTAAGCAAGATGACACCAAGAGTAGAGCCCTCATGTTGGGATGTGAAGGGTCTTCCATGAATGCAACTGTATAAATAAACACAAATTTGAAAATGTTTGTGTTCTTTCTGCCTCCAGCTCTAAAAATCAACATGTATTTAAAGAACTTGCAATATTCCCTGTACATAATCACAAAATATTGAATCATACCAGCTGTGTCAAGGCACGTTTGACTTCATTATTGCTAGTTAGTAGCTTCAGTAATCGTTTTTACTACTGTAAAACTGTCAAACCACTGTATGCAAACTAAACCCAGAGCTCCACCCTGCAGCTCCCTTTATGTCAAATATCAATCTGATAATGATTTTTTCATGAGAGCCTGGGAATTGTGGAGTGGGAAACATACATTTGCATGCTATTAGATTAAGGACTTCCTTCTGTGCCGGTTTGTGAAATCTATCAATGACTTCAAATTTATAAGCATTTTTTTTTTAAAGTCATTCATGCCATAGTTTTTAGTTGTGATGACAATGTTGTGTTGTCTTTGCGTATTTTAGTTGGGCTGACTTTTCCGAACTCCAAGTGGGAATATCCTAGTCACTTCGATGAACTACCAGACCTAGACCAAGAGTGCATGGACTTATAGAAGACAATCAACATTTTTCCAACTATTTGCTTTTCAAGAGGGAACAACCTATACCTGTTGTTTTCATGTAAATGCCTGTCATGGTCACTTTGAGGTGGAAAAGATCCCACTTCCCATGGAGAAATACATAAAATGTAAAAGTGGGAGGATTCAGAGAGCTACAGGAAGCAGGTCTAACATTACTCAGCATGGCACAAATTTGGAAAAACTCACCTGTTCTTATGCACAAGGACAGAAATGATTGCATTCCTTCTTGGAATTAATAAAATCACAGTTTGTAACTATTGAACTCCAAACACAAGGAACATTGGCTATAACTGGCCTGCAGGATCTTGCAAAACCTAAAAATATTAATGTAAACATTTTTTTTCAGCTATTCTTTTTTTTTCTTACTCTGAAGAAACATAAAACAAAACAGAGATCCATAACTGAAAACTATGCAGAGGTGAAAGCTATTTTACTGCTTTTGTGAAATAATATTAGACCATTTTTGTTGCTACTCATGCCCCATTAATATCAAACCAGGCTGAATGAGGCTGCTGAACTAAAATGACCCTAAAAAGAAAAACACTGGCAGTAACAATAATTGCTGGATAAGTTAACAGAAAACAATGGAATAGCCATACAGAGGATATGTATAAATGCGGCGTGGAAGTGAACTTTAGCTCCAGAGCTTTGTTGCATTGTCCTCTGGGTTGATGTCTGCAAGTAAGCTCTTTTGAAATGATACAAAAGGTAACGCATGTACTTGAATGCCGTCACTGGTTAATTTGACACTTGATGTGCTCAACCCGTTATAACAGCTTGAAACACCTGCTGTGAGAACAGGAAGGATGAGTTTGGTAACATTACAGATCTACGGTGAAGTCTTGCCTACCTGCAAAGTGTAATTAGCCAACGAATTAAAAAAAACAACAAAAAAAAGGAAACACCTGCTTAATATCAGTTCTCTCTTTTACTCGAAATTCGAAAACCTTCCTCTTGACAGAAGTCTACAGCATGTAATAAGGTCAAAGAATCACTGATGTTTACTTGTTTGATGCAATAACTAGAACTGCATACAAAGAACACTTGGATGAAGGGTTTTCTCTGTCACCTTCTCACAAAGAAACCTTTCAGATATAAAATTCTGTACCTTTCTGAAGACTAATAAAGCTAATAAAGCTTTGAGGCGATCACAGGTTCTACATATGTGAAGCCGCCCTTGAAGAGTTGCTGCTCTTTTTCAGTCACTACAGAAAGTTAACTCGGCTGCGAGCATCCCCTCAGCAGTCGTTGTGTCCATGCTGAGAGCCTGTCAGAGCCAGTCAGTGTCAAACCGTACGGCCCCGCTGAGTCAAGCTGACCACGAACTAGCCAGACCAGCCGTACTGGCCGGATGTTGGCCTTTACATTCGCTGTCTGGTGTTCCTACTCAGGCAAACTGCTGGATGAATGCTGCTTCTCTGAAGGGATATGCCCATGAGATTGATACTTTCTATTCTGAATGAGTGTCTGCTTGTATTTGAGCTGTAAACCGATCTCCACTCGTAATCAGTTTCACCTGACATTCCTGCAGGCCTCCATATTGGGACCAGGTTGAGCTTAATTAAGATAACCTAAATTCAGTGCAAGTCAAGAGATAAGTCGATCCTCCAAGGATGATATAGTTCAGATACTGTCTGTAGATGTCTAGCCAGTACGGGTATACAAAGTATCTGAAAAGCGTAGTTAAAAGAAACAAAACCATTTCATAGGGTTGAGAAAATTTGAGGCCACAAAGTGAAAGCTGACCAATCAATGTGGAGCCCATGTTCATCTGGTAGAGGGCAGAAAGAAGAGTGAGCAGGTGGAAAACGTCACTAAATCCTCAAGATGTAAACACTTACTCTACATTTCTCAATGTACTCTGTTAAGACTGTGTGAATAAACTCATGAAGATATCTGAACAGCCACCCCTGATATCATATATTTAGGCTGATCTGGTTAATTATGACAGGTTTTGCATCCACAATACTTAAATGTCGCACACTTGCATTATTACGCACAAGTACAAGTTTATGTTTGTCAGGATTGTTTGACCTCTTAACAAAGCCAAATTGAACTTGCATGTTTCGGGACAAAAAGTTAGATACTTCTTTTCTTTCTCTTACAATCAAGCCAATTTACTCAGTAAGGACACATTTCACCTCGCAGTTACGCACGGTAAAAACTTTGTATTTGGAAAAATGTGTAACTGTATTCTATAATTTGATCTGAGCCGAACTGAAGATAGGATGCGTATGTACCAATATGGAAAGCTTGATACATATTCTTTCACCCCTTACTCACTTAATTGAGCCAAAAATCTTAAACGGAAGAATTTGGAGGCTGTTTGGCCAGCTCTTACCTTGCCTGACAGTTTTCAACCTGACGAGACCTCTGCAGTTCTTGATCACGGTCTGTATGTCGTATAAAGGTAATCCTGAGATGGAGAGGTTCTCCACCTCCAGCAGCAGCTCTCCCTCGTTTAATGTTCCACTTTGGTAAATCATCGGATCCGCGTAAAGTGGCCCGATGTAGGCGAACTCGCCGTTCTCTGCGCCGCCGCGCAACGGCACGTTGAAGTCTCCACGGGCATCTTTGGTGACGGAGCACTCGTTCACCCTTGAGGTCCAGTGGTTCTTCTTCAGCGCGGGTTTGGACATTGTTAACAGTTACAAGCCGACACCACAAACTGGGTGTCGGGGACGGGTCACAGGCAACGGTGCGTCTTACAACTTGTATCCGAGTGACGCGCAGCAAACTTTCTCTCTCTTCCTCTGAAACATGAGTGCCTCTGACTGTATGGTCCCAACGATTATGGGAAAATAAGACATAAAAAAAAAAATCAAGCCATTCCTATCGGCCCTGAAGTGACTCCTTACTGTGTGGATATTGTTCTCATCATTTTCACAACATCCCCGGAGTTTAATCCTCCTTTACCGATGTCATCTTACATTCGCCACGGTCCCACTCACAACCCGTGCGTATCCACTCTGAATAAATCCTCTCGGTTCTTCGGCAAAACTCACTTTGATTGGCGTTTCTTTCTTTGGAACAGTTAAAAGTGACTGTGCTCTCTTGTCTCCGGTTGAGACCTCTCACTTTATCCGGTGATCGACGGCGTCCTGGGCTCCTCTAACCAGGTACGTCTCTCTCTCCGCTGCGCTCAGACTCTCTGGACTCCGCCAGGCTGCTGGCCGTGCTGCGTTCAGTGACCGTCGGAACCTTCCTCATGCTGAAAGTTTCAACATCAAACAACCTATTAATCAGTAAATACAAGCCTTTTGAATTGTCAAATTTCACAAACTGCCACTCAATAAGATATATACTTACACCATCATGAATTATATGTTCATTTTTAAATATAAAAATCTACCACTAATACTGTTGCATTGCTTACATAGTACTAAAAAAACAAGAAAATATACTCTAAGAAAAGCCCAATCTGCTTTTCTCAAAAACTGCTGTACTATAGGTATAGGATTCAATTTACATTTGTTAAATAATTCAGATTTTTTAAATTGAAATTCAAGCATTTCTTTGATCTATTAAAGGGATAATATTACTGGCCACTAGCATATAAATCAAAAGGGTATATTATTTCAAAGTGCGCATTTTCTAAGCAGAATTATAAATGTACTGAAGTGAGTTACATGTAGAAAATGTGAGTAAAATTCCAGATTTTGAAATATGACTGATCAAAGTACAAGTACTCCAAAATACAAGTCATTAACTGCAACATGAGGGTATGCACAGTGATACAGTAGTTAGCAGCCTTGCCTCTTTGTGAGAAAGCTGTGTGGTTGAATCCTTTGCAGTTTGCATGTTCTTCCTGGTTTTTTGAGGTTTTGTCCCTGATTTTCTCTTACAGTTCAAAAATCATGCATTTAAGGTCAGTTGGTGACCCAAAATTTGCTGTTGTGTGGATGTGAATGTGTGTGATTGTCTGTCTTTCTCTCCGTTGTGACTTATAATAGACTGACAACCTGTTATCCTCGAAATTGAATAGAGCAGCATAGATAGAGCAGTTTGGATTATCTGTAATTTATCACTTCAAACACTTGTGTCCAGCTCTGTCATGGGCAGAATTGTGTCTTAATTAGTTCAAACCATCACATTAATCACGTAAAATAGAATCTGTACAACTTCACTGATTCTTCAAACAATATCCTGCAAAACTAATTCCATTTTTATAGTTTTACTGCCTGAAAGTATCCGTGCACATGGTTACTGTCAGTCATTTGGAATACATGCGTGGACTGTCCAAACGGCACTTGAAGGCAGCACCATCACAGTGAGCGCATGCGCGCTGCTTGGGCCTAAAAGGGTCTCTGTTGGGTGTGTCATTTACGTCAAATGAGCTTGTGGCGTCTCTAAATCAGGGCCTGGTGTCAGTTTGTTTATTTCACTTGGTCCAGACTGTTAAAGTTAGAGCAGCTCTTGTTAACATCACACACTATGTGTGTGATAAACTGGAATTTCTCTCAAATATGAATACATTTTAACATGTACTTATCTCTCTATGTGTTTGGATGCTTATCAAATACTTGACCAGATAGAAATATAATATTTTCTTGTATCTCTCTCCAAGGTTGATGTGCTTCTGACCACAGTCAGTGTTTAACCCCGTGATCCTGCCAGTCAGGATTCCTGCATTTCAGGTTTGACAAGTGGTGCCTTCTTTTGTGTTTTTTACATGCTCGCCTGAAACCTCCCATCTCTGATTACCAAACACATTACCAAATGCATCGGACACACTCATGTCTACGGAATTTGAGTTGTCACAAGCGAAGAAGCTTGTTTCTTTGTTGGTTTGATTTCTGGTGTTTCCGTTGACATTACATAACGTATATTTTTCTCTGAGACTGAGAAGTGTTGAAACAGGGTTCAATCATACTGAAAGACAGTTGGGCCAGATGAACTGTTTGAATGGATCCGGTGGGCTGGGCCTCTCACCCACAGTGGAGCTTTTCTTAACCTAAAAATAACAATAAAAGTAGTCTCGGTCTGATGAGAAGAAAGAACATTTCCCGGTATGGGACAGGAAATACTAAGTGCACTTTAAGGTAAACCTTACACCTTCTCCCTTATTATCAGCCGCTCATGCAGAAAGAGTTCGATTAATATTCGTGCTTCTTCATCCGAGGAAAGATTTCTCTGCAAGAGCAATGAACATTATTATGTAAACATATTTCTAAAACAATGCAAATGTCAGGTACTATAAACACTGGCATTCATCTGCAGAGCACCATTAAACTGTACAGCCCTGAGAATGCATTATGCCATAAAAAAATCAAAAAATATAAAATAAACTGAGGTGCACGATTGAGCAGTATAGCCTAAAATAATTTAAATAAGCCTTTTCCTTACTTGGTAAAACTTTGAGAGAGGATGGTTAAGATACCAGTCAAAGGCACTTTCCACTGAAAAAATCAGACATAATAGTTTGTTTCTGGTCATTTTAAGTGAATATTAGTGAGTTACAGAGATCATAATGCTGCCACAGCAAATACCTTCAAAGAAAAGTGACTTTTTGTGATATTTCAATATAGTAACTTAAAATAAGCACATTATATTTGTGTTTAGTAGAGTATTTCATTGTTTTAACAATGCATTGTCTTATCTTCTAAGCAAATATTACTTTTTCATTGGTTGAAAAGTATGTTCCTTCCGACTTTGGGACCATGTAAAATAGACATATAATCACTTTATTTTTATCAAACAGGACGCACAACAAAGAAATTGTTGACAAAGCACTTGTTTTTCCTTTCTCTGGTAAGTTTAATATCAAATTATATGTTTGTTGCATCATCATCACCATCATCGTCATCACCCTGATGGATAATATGAACATTTTGCACATCATTGGGTGAAAATCAACATCAAAAATGTCATCACAGTGCAACATGAAATCTACCATCATATATTACGGTATATATTAAAGTGTTTTACTATTATCTGGACTGAAGAGTGGGGTAGTAGTTGGTGTGTTTACCTCAGTGAGAATATTCCCAGTTGAAGTCCAGCTGGGAGACTTTGTTCTTCCTGTGCATACTTGGTTCCTCACTATTTTTTTCAGTTTCCTCTCATTATCGAACAACATGTGTTTAAGGAAGGGGTTGAGTCTAAAAGTCCTGTGATGGACTGGAAGTCTACATTGGGTGCAACCTGCTTTCAGACATAGTCAGATGGGATGGGCTCCGGTGACCTTTAACCCTGAGTTAGATAAAGATGTGGAAGATGGATGGATGGTTGGATGGGCAAAGTTGTTGCATTAAATTTCATTAGGGCAGCTAAAGCTTGGTGGTAAAATATTACTGGTATTACTATTAGGCCTTTCTGTATACAGTCTGCATGTTCTCCCTGTGGGTGTGCAGGATTATTATTTCTCAGTATTCCAGTTTTAAATTGTCCTCCAATGGTAAATGGATTTCACTTTAATAACTATTTTCCACAGCTTGAGAAGCCCCAAAGTGCATTAGACTTTTTTTTTTTTTTTTTTTTATCAAATCCACACTAATGGAGGTGGCTCCCATGCAAAGTGCTCACTCCATCCAATAGGAGCAATTTGAGGTACAGTGTCTTGCTCAAGGACAATTTGACAAGTGTCTAACTTCAACCTTCTGATTGAAAGACAGTTTGTTTCCCGTCTTCACTCACTCCAGCTCTGTATGACATAGAGTTGGATAAAGCGGAATAGACAACATGTGGATGAATAGAGGTTGAATCAGTGTCCGCATCTCAACCTTTGATGGATTTATTCACCACCAGGATTGAAGTGACTTTGTGCACAATTTTGAAAAATCTAATTTGTTCTTTTACCTTGAGAATCAAAGCAATTTGGTGACAGAAGGAAAATTCTTGCTCACTTGTTTCCTTAATGGCAAAGCAGTTTGTGAAGTTCTTGATATTTCTTTCTTTTCTTTTTTTTCTTTTTTTTAATCTGGACACTGATGGGACCAAAAACACCAGGAAGCCCATCTAAGATACCAAACCTTCCAATAAAGTGTTTTTTAAAAAAAATCCATTATTGTTGATAAAGATATGTTGTTTTTTTTTCCATTTTGTTCCATCACTGATTGGATAATCAAGAATCTTAGCCACTTTAATACACAAGCTCAGCTGTCTTTACTAACGCTGAGCTGACCGGTCTGGGCAGAGAAAGTTTGAGGATGGCACTCAGTGTTTGATGAGTGTTTGTGCCTGGATGTGTGTGTGTGTGTGTGTGTGTGTGTGTGTGTCTGTATTTTCTTGCCAGTAACTTCTATGGTGACCTACAGTCGGGGCGGGTCAGCCGGCTCCTCCGCCAGCTTCCTGTCACACCATGTCACCCAAATCAGATCGACAGAGGCAGACACACCGCCATGGGCCCTCAAACCTCCTCCATCCCTTTCCAGCACATCCATCAGTCTGAGCATGTCAACGTCTTCCTGCTAGCCTGCGCTGCCTCTCCATATTTCATCGTCATCTTCTGTCTGTCTTTCACTCTATTAAACACTCCCATAAATGCAAATCATTGGCGTCGATATGGTGAATATGTGCACTAGAACACCTGCGAGAAGCAAACTATCATAACACAGTCACGTCTTGGTCGGAAACCTTTATTGTCTCTGAAGAAAGTTACCATTAAATCCAAAGATGTCTCTTACATAACATATCCTGTGTCAAACATGTAACTCTGCATGACATGTCAGGATTTACATAATAAACTCGGCTGAACAGAATCTGTAATGAATGCCAGAGTTGATCTTGAGGAGTTCGGGAACTCGTCATGGAGATCTCGTTTCAAAGCAGCACTTTCGCATCATTGATGTCTTCGAAGACGACCTGGACGAGGCCTCTTTGTTTATCAGAAAGTATTATTATCCAGCACTTCCATTAACTGCGCTCGCTGCTGCTGCTGACAAGTAATGACAGATTGAACTTAATGGCCGACAGTTAAACTGCAGCCGTCGTGTCTGAGAGCTCAGAATGTTAGCGGGTTTAATCGCTTCTGATTTCAACACGTGGAGTGTAACATATCCGAAAGGTCCACCAGAATCATGGAATCAACGCAAAGCAGTCACATGTGGAGGACTAAGAAGGCATGTGCTATTTTGGTCAGATATCACTGACTTTGTTGAAATGACATGCAGCCGTACAGTTATTGGACAGAATGAGGCCTTCATGCATTGAGCCTTGTTCTGCATTTTTTTCTTCTTCTTGCTCATTTCCTTCGGATTCCACCATATTCAGTGGACTTTAGATCATTTTAGATTACACAAATATAAACGAATGTAGAAACCCCCCTCC
>OMNM01037994.1:0-18019 GCA_900302745.1 Parablennius parvicornis | reverse complement strand
GCCACACGGGGAAGCCTCGGCGGAGCGGCGGCGGCGGGACCAGACAGGAATGACAGGGTCCGAAGGTGAACGTGATCCCGAAGCCTCTGTTTGACTCTCTTCTGCTCCCTCAGACATGTGGGCAGATGCTGTTTCCTGTCGCTGATCTGGAAAAGACAAGACAAAAACATGAGCTATATATTCACATAGATTACATTCCCCACAAAGGTCGTAGGTCAGAAACATCCCGTCGACCATGACTTACCAATCAGATATCGGAGCCAGCGGCCCTCTCCACTCCGTACGCAATAAAGAATCACCACCAGCATCAACAGGGACCTCATCGCTTGCATGTCTGCGTTTTCCTGAGATCAGACTGAACAGTGCCTGCGGATGCGAGTGATGCTCAAGACGCAGACGAGTCACCACCTCCAATATATAGCCCTTGGAGATAAAGGGGGGTGAAAGGGATGAGACGAGGAGGTGTAGATGGGAGACAGACACTAACCCGTTACTTGCCAACAGGCTATCGTGCTCACCTGAGACTTGACAGGGAGCGTAGGAGGGCAGGCGGGCGCTTGACCCAGAATTTGTCCTGTTGGGATTATCTAATTGATGTAAATCACTCCTTTTATTGTCGAGTTTCCTCCAGATGTTTTTCCACAGGACGCTATTAAAATGGACTCACCAAAGATTTTGGGGATTCTTAAAAAAAAAAAAAAACCTTGTCAGGAGTGGACAGCATTGTCACTTTGAAGACGCTGTGTAATAAATGAGTCAGTGGAAAAGATTTTGACAGACATAGGGAGGGAGCGTCACGACCCGTGCGTAACCACAAAAAGTGATCCATGCGGGAAGTGAATGGGAATAAAACGGCAGGCCTTCGGTCTGTTCAGATTTCTGTACTTTACTCCATCTGAACTTTACCTCAAACGCTAAAATACCAACTTTAAATGGAGGCTATAATTAGAACACAACGGGACTTGTATCAGCAGACATTCCACAATGGGCGACTCGTCTTGAGCTGCTCCATAAATTGAGGGATTTCCTCTGCAATGTGGAGCTGACATGTAGAATATGTAGAATATGCATTATGTAACAGGCATAGGGCCCGACCAGATTCTTGACTGGAATTTGGAGTTTGCATGAAAGTGCATATTTGAACCCTACTTTCACCATCCGTGCACAGCGCTCACACCTCAGCATTCCATTTTTAGAAACCAATGTTATTCGGCATGAAATAAACACAAGTTGCCAAACAACTGGAACATTTTTCTGGCCTGTCTCCTCATGGGCCTGTTGTAATATCTTAAATTATGTTCTCAGAATGAAAAATTAAAATGTATCCCTGGTTCAGCTGGTCTTTGGATAAACTTGGACTGTAGCTTGAATGACCGACTCGCATTTATGTACATCCTCAAATCAGGGAATGTACAACAGTCGTGTGTCTGGAATCACAGATCTGGTGTAGATTTGAGTTTACTTTTAGGTATTACATGCAGACACAGAGAGACCCCACAAACCAGACCGGTAAACTAGAACCATAAAAATCTTTATATTTCAACTTTTCAGTTTTTCTTCACAGAGTATATGTGATGGAAATGGTGATATGTTTGAAAAAACCAAACATCTACCGCTGAAAATTGTTTCAATCTCAACATAAACCTTCAAGATGTTCCAACATTTTCTGACTATGTGAAAACAGCATCGGTGTAAAATTGGCCACAAAATCAACATTCAATTTTTATTTCTCCCAAACAATGTTGCATTATCTAGCAAAATAAATTTAAAGAGTGGGAATGAAAACAAAACAGACCAGTCAAACAGAACCACATACCAAACTTTGGTTACAAAGTTGGAACTAATCAATGTTGGCATTAGGCTAAATATAGAAACTAACAAAAACAACAATCCTCACAAGCATGCATTTGGATTGTCAGAAGAAGAAAGTGTATTCAGAGAAAACACGCGCAGCCTGCACAGAGAAAAGTCACAGCCTGAAATCAAACCCCAAAAACATTGGTAACCAGTTAATTATGGTAAATATGTTAAATTATTGAACAAGAATGAGTTTTATCATATAATTAGCAGGACCACAGTAATAAATACAGTGACGATAACATACGAGATACATTTGACGGAGTCTTTCTAATATCTGAGTCCGGGCTTCACTGTGTTATCCTCAGACAAGAGGAGTGTGTCCACTGAGACTACAAGTTTATTTATTACTGTTAAAAGGCCTCATTTCTCATGTATTATAGCTCTGTTGATATGAATTACTGAGGAATCATTCCTAAATCTCAAACAAATAATGGCTCTGCAAAATTTACTGTCTGGATTTTCAAAAATTCTTTCAGGGATAAAGTCTCAAAGCCTGTACTGGATCATCAAAATGAATGAAAAATGAAAAGTATTTTTTTTTTTTTTTTTCAAACAAGTGCTTTATAGGTAAAAACCTAGTCTATTCAGTGTGAGTGCAGCGATGTAAATACATATCTGCAGGACGGATTCGTTTTAAACCCTGCGTGACACAAAGCCCACCGAAGCATGCAACATGAAATAATCTTGTTGAATGTTGTGATAACTCTGAGATTTATAATAATTACAAGGAGGGACGTATCAGATTGTCATGTCATATGTTTTGAGATTATTATTATTTTTTTTTTTTTCACACCCTTCCTGTCTTCAACCACAGTTCAAGCGAGCAGCCATCAAGGTCAGTTGAGATCATTTACAGGCATAAATACTAAATACTTTCAAAATGCAGGTGACCTATAAACCAACCTAATAACAGACTGAGAAACAGTTTTTTCCCCCAAAGCTATCACCACCCTCAACTCTCGTATGTAAATAACTGACGTGCAATACACATTCCACCACTGCTGCTACTGCTCACTGTGTGATTACATATTGTGCAATACTTTTTAATATGTGAAACATTTTAAACCCATCTTAAGTTCTTTTAATTTTATTTATATATTCATACTTTTTTCATGTGAGTTGCTGATCCTGGCCCTGAATATAGGAGAATCTCCAATTTCGTTGTACGATGTCTGTATAATGACAATAAAAGGCATTCATTCATTCATTCATTCATTCATTCATTCATTCATTCATTCATTCATTCATTCATATGAGCCACAGAGCCACTCAAACATACTTGAATTGTAAACATATTTCTCTTTACATTTTCAGGAGAGTCTCATAGTCATTGTGAAATCTTTCTTGAACCCTTTTGAAGTACGGTTCTGATCAGAAAATATGATAAATGAGGCTTCAGTGTTTCATTAGGGTCGTTTCCCAGCAGCACTACCACTACTACTTGATGAGCTTTGTCCTATTTGTTGAAAGACTAATTAGTGGACTGAGAAATGATCCTATACTGATATAGTGTGAAACATTCAATTTTTCTACAGAACTACATCACCCCCCCAGTCCTTTGTCACTAAGGACAAGTTTACACAACGTTTTCAACTGAAAACACAAAATGTTTTAAACATTTTTGGTGTCTGTTTACACAATGGTGCTTGAAATCACTGAAATCCAATTTTTACAGCTCTATTAAATGATTCTTCTACACATGCACAAGTTGATGGACAATAAAAACGTTTTCCTACAGGGTGTGATGACTGCCAGTCCATAATCTCCTGGAACTTGGTAGTTCGTCACCCGAAATTGCAATGCAACTTCATTTTCGGTCCATACGAATGTCTGTGCCCTCACCATTGTTAATGAGTGTAGAGTATTGTTCTCTGTGTGGTTTTGTGTGTGGTTTCATTACAAAAACAAACTCTGTATGAAAACTATATGAAAACTCAAAATGTATGCATTTTCACTTCACACGTTGAGTAAACAGGGCCTAAGAATTTATTATTGTCTTTTTCATTGTTTTCTTCTGCCTTTAGGTTTTCAAATTGAAAAAATGGAAAAGAAACAGAAGAGACTATAAGTCTTATGCTATCTGCCCCTTTGTTATCTTTCAGTCCTTTTGCATCAGTCTGTTATTTTGTTAACGTCCAATTTTCTAAATATTTAGTTTTACAGATATTTTTGTGCATTTTATGTACAGTATTCACAGTATACAAATACAAAAGCATCATTTTCATGTTTGTTCAAATCAAATATCTCACATCATTTATGTCTAAATTTAATTTTCCTACTTTTTGTTTTGGGTTTTTTTCACATTGTAGAGTTTATGCATTTCTTACATTCTGGGAGAGTTCTTCACTCTTTTACTTCTTTCTGAAGTGCATTCTATTAACTAATTCCTTTCACAGTGACAGTTCCTTTCATTGCTTTAGAAATGAACCTGGGTTTTTTTTTAAAGATGTTTGCTCTTTTCAAATTATAGTGACCTTCTCTTTTTTCAAACCTTTCTTGGATCTTCTTCTTTAAAAATTACATTAAATAACGGTGCTGCTACCATTGCATGACATGTGCGAGGAATTCCAAAGTATATAAAATGTGGTCTTTGTGAGACCTTGTTGTGGCACAGAAGCAACATGTACGAAGTGCCAATCCATTGTGATTCAAAACAGACATTGTTGGTATTCCGTTGAGTTGTCTCAGCTCAGTGTATGGCAGGGATTCTAACTACAACTGACCAGTTTCCTGAAATAATCCTGAGAAATAAGATGGCAATGAGTTATTCTGAAACGTGTGAGTGTGTGTGCTTGTCTTCGTGTAGGTCAGTGATAAAATGAGATTTCTATTGTAGAAGTGGAACATTCTATGTGTTCTGACACTGCTGCAGGGCAATATGAGCAAAACAGTATGAAAAGTGTGCCCGAGTGAATCTGTAGACCAAACCAGTGACCTTTCTCCTATCTGGACCTGAGGCAAATATTAGTTATTCTCAAACATCTCAGCACTCCACTCAGCTGAGACAGTCAAAGCTCCTGTCATAGAAAGCTTCCATTCCCCGGTAAACTCGCATGGAAAGCAGGCGCACGAAAGGGCAAAGGACCTGATGCATTCCTTCCACTTCTGGAAGTGACAGGAGGATGAAAGCGGGAGATAAAGGGAAAGATAAAAAGACAGAGGGAAAGAGGAGGTGCTGATGGGAGAAATACAGTGGAGATAGAGCAATCCTCTAGGATTACGGCCTGGAGAACCAGTCTGGAATTCAGCGCTGTCAGAAGAAGGGAATGGAAAGAACGCTGCATCAGTCCCTGTAAAAGGCGTAGAAACAAAAAGAGATAAATTGGTTGTGATGTTGTGGCAAGAATTGATACCAATCACTTTAACCAGTAAAGCAGATTGTATTATCATTACAACATTGCATAAAGCAAAGTAAGCCCACTTAGGATGGACGAAAGTCCATATTCATCAATTCATTAATTTTCTTTTTACAAGGTACAGCTGCAGGGAGCTGAATTACATGCTAGCTGACAATGAGTGAAATTGAGAGTACTGCAGTTCCAATAAATCACAGAGAAAACGCATCTCTTCAGACTGTGCGATCAAACCAAAGTACATAGAGAAAAAAACAAACATGCAAACTCCACTAAACAGGTCATGACTTAAACAGTAATGGTGATCTCGCCAAGATCTTGGATGCTGAGAAGTCAAACAAAAGCACAAAAGTCTCTAAAATTGTCCTAATGGTCTGACTAATGGTCTCCCAAGACGTATGACCAAGTCCTGCTGACCTGATTCATTTGCTTTGGGATGCCTCTATGATGACAATATGTATGGATTTATGAATACTGTGTCCAAAGCCAGCCTGAAAAAGAACATGTTGTCCAGTTCATGAACTTCATGGTTTAAACCCCATTAACTCTGTCGATGTGTCAAAAGAAGCTGCTCCCAACTGACAATAAGCATCTTTCACTGCAGCTCAGTCACTATTAGTAACTTATGTTTAAAGTGCCACGATCGTGAAAAGTCACCATACAATGAGGTCCATTCAATAGTGTGGTAGATCTAAAGAGAATCACTTGCAGAAGTATCTATTCTGCTTATTGCATACTGACCGTATCGTTTGTTCTGGGACGTTTGGACCAGTAATGGACCACTCAGAAAGTCAATGGGGACTGTTGTAAGTATTCTGCATGGCGGTAAAGATTACATGATTTAATACGTTTTTTGAACAAATTCTAAAAAATGCTATTGGACTGTTCTTGTTACAGTGTTTTGAAACACAGTCTATGAAGTCAGTGTTACGATTGCATGCTATATAAAAAGAGAATGACTTTTGCAGGCAAATGTTTCAAACAATCAGATAAGTCCATCATTTAACTAAGGATTACCGGTTCATATGAGACTGAACTGCTTGTGGCAGATTCTCACTGGTCCTCCAAGGCCCCAGCCACAAGCTTGCTCATGTCCTGGATCTGCAATGATCTCACGATATAATAATCCACAAGTCCATATTTAATGTTTAAATAATCATTTATCAGTTCAAGTGAAAGTGCATCATTTTTGTGTTTTCATTTCAGAAATGTTTCACATTTAGAAAGCAACATTTTGGAAACGATATAGTTTCTATGTTGGGCCACCAGTAGTTACTTTTGTTTGGTTTTGGAATGAAACCACACAAACATGCACACCGAGAACAACACGCTATAAACATTAACAATGGCAAGTACATGAATATTCGCATAGACTGACGACCAAGTTAGATTGCTATTACAATGACTCTCAACTATTAAAACTACCAAGTCCCAGGAGGATATGGACTGTGAGTCATGACACTCGTTTCAGAAAAGTTGCATTTTCCTCAGTTTGCACAAAGATAAAGTGTTTTCTAAAAGTAACATTTTCCCCATTTATGAGGACAATGTTTTGGGAAAAGTTCCACCTTTTAAGAAAGTTGGATTGTCATTGGCTCAGAGCGTAGTTGGGCTTATCTTCTAACTGGGAGATTTCAACTTTTTGTGGCCATCTATCTAATGAGTACATTTGCTACGGACACAATACCTCAGAAGTTTCTATTGAAGAATTATTCCAAAGAGAAATCACTACATGTTATGAATCCTATGTGCATACCAGATCAAAAAATTATGAAAAGATCCTACAGCAAAAGTTATATTCTGAATAGAAATATTGTGTGTGCAATCTTGATCTCAACCATTAAAGACATAAGACAGAAAGACTTTATTTAATATAGATACAAAAATGTATAGTTACCAATGATTTCTAAAGAAAATATTTTACAAATTGACAACTAGGTACTATGATATTGGTTGAATCTTGGATTTCCTGATGTTTTTAAATTTTTTAAGATAGTACTGTTAATGGCTGTTGTGATCGAAAAGCCAATTTATCGGCATTACAATCAGCATGATTTCAGTTTTAGTTCAACAATGAACAGTTTTACTCTGTATTTATATATATTTTTTTGTAAATGTTTTTTTTTTTTTAAAAAGGAACAATCAAACAATCATGCAGGGAAAGAAATCACCCTGACCTTCCCCCCTTATACTTTGAAAAGCATGGCTCTGGACGTATGATGACAAAGATTAAATTGAAATAGAACCACTGAAGTGAAAGCAGAACTGTGATTCAAGTCACACGTAATAAAAAAAGTTACAACATCGTATCTGACGTGCTTTTGATTAGAGCCTTGCAGGAAATGAGCGGTCAGTGTTTCTGCAACGAGACAAATTAAGTCTCATTTGATTAATGCAGGTTTCGTCACTCCAACGTGGCAGAAGCTCTTAGCGGAGGAAATAATTATGCGACATGTTACGTTGAGATTCTTTGAATAACACCTTGATGAGATGTGATGTTCGATCCTGGAACCAGCTGCTCAGATAGTCAGTCCATATACGGCTCGTCTGAGCCGAGCGTGGCAGGAATGCGGGGAGCAGCATCTCCGCTAGTAGCTGGAAATATTCGGGGGGATGATTTAGCTTTGGAATCTGAAACTTGCAGGGAGCTTCTCCTGTTTACGCTGTAAATCTGCTGCGTTTCTCCGCAGTTCGTTATTGGAGCTCAAGAATGTGCTGCCGCTCAATTCCAGCTTTCCTCCACAGCAGACGATTCCACTAACACACCCACCCCGAGTCTGGTGGGAGGATGAGAAAAGGCCGTCGCATGAGTCCTGGACTGTAACGAGAGACACCAGTCGGCCATAACAATATGATCACGGACTTTCCTGTTTATCAAGGCAGAACATCTCTAAAGCTGCTGTCAGTATGATTGATAACTGCAGTATTATATCTACAATGAAAAGAAACATGAGTAAATGATAATCAAGTCTTTGTGTGTTGAGATTTGTTCTTCAAGTAACTGCCTGTTCTCTTGACCCTCATTTACAAAACTATTGACTTGACCCTATTTTTGTTCGGCACCATTTACACATTTTCAAGTGAAAACGCATCACTTTAGCATTTTTTTTTCCACTCAATACCAAATATTGTTGAAAATCAAGTTGGCAAAAAGTATCTTTTGGCTCTGTATATCAGCCAAACATTTATTTCCCATCAGACTGCCTCAAAAGATGTTGACCTGCTCTTTGCTCTAAGCAAAAAGCATTTTATTTCCCCTCCAAGTCTACTTGAGATTGTAGAAAGTGTCTCATTCTGGGAGTTTTTCTGACAAGTAAAACTGATTTTGACAACCTAAGTGCAGGCAAAGCCTCAGGCCTTCTGATCGCTGGAAGTTATATGAAACGCATCTCGTAATGAGTGAAAATGAAAACCAACCAGTGTCCTGGACGCAAGCTCATATTGCGGTCAATTACAAAACGTAGGATAATGTAAAGTGTGACTTTTTAATTTAAGTCTTTATCGAATAGGCTGCTGATTTTCTTTCCTTTAAGCAAATGATAGTTTGCTACAAACACTGTTAATACAATTAGTATGGAGCCCCTAAAGGGACATCGGAAGAAAAAATAAACTATTTCTTTCTCATGCACACGTGAAAGTTTCATGTGCGCACCAGACAGTTTAGCGTGCGCACGAGAAAGGTATATTTTTATTTTTTCTTAGGATGTCCCTTCCTCCATAAATTAGTTTACAATAGTCAAAGCTTTTAATTACCTCGGCCCCATTTGCCCAATTCAAATGAAAACGCATTTGTTTTGCATTTTGGTTAAAAGCGAGGTCATTACATCTACATTGTTTACAGCATTTACACGGAAACCGTAAAAATGCTGTAAACAATGTAGTTAGCATGTTGGACCAAGAGTTGGCGCTGTTGGTCATTTTTGTAATGAAATCACAGACATGTGCTCACACAAAATGCTATAAACTAACAATGTTGAGTACACAGACATTCGTATGAACAGACCATTTCCGTAGTTACAGATGAACTGGTTTCCTCCATATTGCATTTGCCTTTTACACAAAGCATTTATGAAAAACTCCACCTTGAGGAACCATTTTCAAAAAGTTTTTAGTGGCTCCGTACACTGTTCCCGTGTAAACGGACACCCAAAACAAAAATGTTTTACACCGCGTGTAAACACGGAATTTCCAATGACGCTACCCAAAAACGAACTCCTCAGGTAATTGAAAAAAATTCCAATTGACTTTCCGGACAAGTGATTTGTAATGTCATGTGTGAGCACCAAAACGAGACAAAAACACATTCCACAAGTTTTATTGAAGCAGCATGACTCTACAAAAGGATGTATTTGGCAACAACTGACATTTTTTTCATGTATGTGAAGAACACACTTTTCATAGTTTCCTTGTGATATGTTTGCATATTTAGCGACCACTGGAGTCTGTATATGTTCTGATTCAATAAAAAACAGGACAAAAAAAAACAACATACCTTTCCTTCATACAAACATAAATATCATGAACAAAAATGTCCCCAAAATACAAATACCCCTGTGCATTCATGGAGCTTCACACAACATGGCCACAGCTGAAAAGTGCCGGTTTGATTCCCTCAACAGTCTCTACACTGACAGAGGTGCAGTCAGTGCATTGCCCAGGTCTTGCGTGTCCACGGCCGGGCTGCACAGCAGCGCCGTGTCGTGAAGGAGGGACGCCAGCTCCACAGGACCAGGGAACTCCTTTTGGGGTTTCTTGTAGGCCAACTTCTTGACATCAAATCCACTCAGCCTGGAGGCTAGCGACCTCTTGGGTCTGGGCTTGGCCAGCTTCTTCCTCTCAGGATCGTGGACAATGCTGTGGCGCTGCAAGCTGTGATTCATGGCGAAGGCCTTCCCGCACCCGTCGTGTGCGCAGATGAAGGGCAACAGCTCATCGTGGAAGGAGTTGATGTGGCTCTGTAGGTTGAAAACGGTGGTGAAGGACCTAATGCAACCGTCCCGGGGGCACCGGAGAACCACCCGGACGTCGGAGTGGACCCGCTTGTGCTGCTCCAGGTACCAAGAGTCCCTGAACACCTTGCTGCACTGCTCGCACTTCAGCTCAGGCCGGTGCTGCTCCTTCTTGTGCTTAACGAAATCGGTCCAGGTCTTGCCCGTGAAACCGCAGCCCTCCTCCTGGCATGGGTAGCCCCGGTGCACCTTCTCGTGGCGTTTGAGCTTGCTGGGGAAGGTGAAGCGCATGTGGCAGCCTTCGTACGTGCACCTGTAGGATGGCTGCTGGGTGTGCTGCTCGCACATGTGGGCCTTCAGCAGCTTGTTCTTCTTGAACTCTTGCCTGCAGCCTTCAAACTTACAGGCGTACGTCTTGGCATGCACGCGTCTCATGTGCCTATCCCTGTTGGCGTTGGTGGTGAAGGCCTTCGCGCACTCATCCACCGTGCACGGGAAAGGCTTGACGCCGGTGTGGGTGAGCTCGTGCCTCTCTAGGTGGTAGGGGCTGCAGAAAGAGCTCTCACATCCGGGCCGCGGGCACGGGTACGGCTTAACGCCGGTGTGCTTACATAAATGAGCGTCGAGCTTCCACTGCTTGTTGTAGGAGGCCGAGCAGCCGCTGAAGGAGCAGATGTAGCGCTTGTGTCGCCTTTCTTTGGCCTCCATTTTCAAAACATGTGCACCCCGTTCTCCTCTTCCCGTTTGTCTGGAACCAACGTCACATCGACGTAATTTCCCTTGTTACGTTTCAACTGGTTTCCGTGTTAACTGGTGACCGCTTCCGCCAATGTCCAGCATTAATGCTAATAACAGCAGCTACGCTGTCTTGCGAATGCCGTTAAACCACATTTGCAACGAATGTCTCGTTTTGTCACAACGTTTGTGTGTTTCTTTTAACATCTTCAATGACGGTCGCTAGAGGGTCAAAATTTAAAGGGGGAACCAGTTAATCCGAAACACCGAGCTTTGCCGTTCGTTGTTTGTTGACTGCGGCGACATTTGTAAGTAAAAACGTGAACTTACTCCAATGCAATGAACACGACAGTCCAATTTACTGTCGTGTTTATGTCATTATAATATATTTATGTATATAGTGAGAGCTTTAATTGAGCTGCACACCTTTGATTCTTTGCGAAAACGTGACACTAATGCACGCGAGCTAGCTGTCGCTAATGTTAGCTTGTTAGCATTGTAACATTTGAGCAAAAGAAAGCACCATAAACTGTTAAAATCAAAATTTTAAGAAGAAATTGTAACGTCATATATAATGTAGGATACCAGCCTACTAACTCACAATATGTTTAGCTTGAGAACCCGTTGAATTGGCGCGCTTAAGTATTTGTTTACGTTTTAGTGTTCCTCTCATTTTCTTCCCACCACTGCTCGTTAAAAACTGAAGCTAAAGGTACTCAGATATTGTGAGTCTAACGTGACTGGTCTAATGAGTCTGGATTCGGATGTTTGGCTCAGGATATATATGAGCAGTTCAGAGTTCTGCTGTTAGTATAATGTTGTGTGGAGGCTCTATTTCGCGACACATTTGGGGTCCTTAAGTTTCAACCAGGCATTGTTTAGACACCACAACCTTCCTGATGGTTACTTTCAGCAGTATAGTATACTATGTGCGAAAGCTTCAACCATTTCCAACATGTTTTTCTTTGTGTTGACCAAATTAAACAAACGAGTTTTTTAAACTCAAATGTTTAGATTAAGGATGTAGTAAAAGGAGCGTCACATCAAGACTGCAATTTTCAAATCCGTGAATCTGGCACTTCAATCTGGTGCAAAACTTCCGATGGATGTTTTCCTGCATCTTCTTTAACTTGTACGAAGAATGGATCAGTGCTTTGAGTCTTCCAACAATGGCCTGGAGAACCTAAAGCCAGTATTGATACAGCATCATCCAGATGAGTAAGAATCTTCAGACTCTCTAAAATGTAATTGTTTTGTTGTTGTTTTTTCTTCTTCTCCAGCTCATTGAAACGTTTGGAATAAATCAAGCTGAGGTGTTGGTGGCTTCGGCGGGGAGCAGGAAGAGGACATTGAAGAGCTGAATATATCAGTGGGGAGAACTTCCGGTTGTCACTATGGTACAAGTCTTGGCTTCTACACTTCAGCTATCTTTCTTCTGATGTGTACATTTTGTATTTAACTGTCTTATGCTGCATCTTGACAGGGTGAAAGAAAAGGAACAAACAAATATTATCCGCCGGATTTCGATCCAGCCAAGGTGTGTATAAATAACAACAATAACCCGACTGATCTTTTTTACTTCACTTAATTCTGGTTTGATTTTAACCTGTATTATCTGTCTCTTCAGCATGGATCCCTCAATGGCTACCATAAAACCCATGCCCTGCGGGAGAGGGCCCGGAAACTCTCGCAGGGCATCCTCATTATTAGGTCAGTACACTCACGTACTGTGTTAATGAGCAGATGTTGAAGACAACTTGGAGATTGTATTTATCTATTAAGCTCCTGACAATTCTAGGAAAATACTTAATGTCTTACCTGTTCGGTGATGGAGTACGGCTATGCAGTAACCGCAAATCCTATAAGCTGTTTGTGGTTTCAAGAATATTCAAAATTCAAAACCGGGAAGCAGAGAAATAGAGCTTTTTGTCCTTACAAGAGTCATCACAACAGAAGCTCTCGCCCAATGCACATTTTGTGACAATTCTATTGCAGTATAATCAAAATAAATCCAGTGAATCTAGTGTTAAAAGGGTTACACATCGACATCAAGCAGCAAGGAAACACTCTCTAAAACGTTTGCCTGAAACTATAAATATGTTTAAGATCAGTTACCTCATGTTGTCATTCATGATGCTGTGTAGTTCAATTCCATATATTTTACTGCCATGAATTAATAGCAACATCTAAACTGCACATCTTTATGAATTTAAGTATATTAGTTTTTAAAGAAGCATGTGCACATGGTAAGACAGGTGGAAGAACAAGTGGTCTTTAGGCCCATTTAAGCCGACACATGTGCATTTCATACTCTAAGCCAGGGGAGTCAAACATAAGGTTCGTGGACCAAAACTGTCCAGAAAGAAGCTCCAATCTGGCCACATCACCCGGCAAACTGTAAAAAAGTTTCTTTTATTTTCCCCCAACAAATTTCTGAAGAGTAGTGGATACATCACGACACTGAGACCTGAGCTGAAATATCAGTAAAGCTGCCTTGAAAGATTGCAAACTAGCATTAACCTCAAACCCATGCTGTTGGGTGAGTTTGTAAAAACATGCATTATGCAACATCTATAGTTCGTTTTAGACATTTTACTGTATTTTGCACCAGAAAGTATCATCACAATATGCTTTATGTTGAGATTGAAGTAATATTCTGTTGTAGCTCTTTCTTTCACAAAAACATAGAGATTGTCGTCACGTATATTCTGTGCCACAACAAAGAAATTTAGTTAAACTTTAAAGGTTATTATGGCGCTATTATACCAGAGCCCTGGACATGACATCTGAAATATAACTTTTAAGTTGTGGCCACAAGTTAATGTGGCCTGAAATTAGAATATTGTAGCTAAAAATGGTCAAATGAACAGCTCAAAATAATATTTTCTGAAATAAATCTTTAAATTGTGGCTCCAAATTAATAGTTTGTGGCCTCAATTAATAAAGTATAATTTCAGACCTCATGTCTGGGGCTTTGTAAATACATTCTTTAAGTTGTGTGGTTGTTAAACAAAACATCCAGTAGAGGGCAGTGTGACAGAGAAATTGAACCCAGAGATCATGGCTCCTAAAGATGTGAAATGACATAGTATGTTGAAAGTAAGTTTTAACTTCACTCAGAGTAAATCCACTTAACTCCCTCCTCCACCTTGCGTCCCTCCAGGTTCGAGATGCCGTACAACATCTGGTGTGACGGCTGCAAGAATCACATTGGCATGGGTGAGTTCAGCTCCAAACGTGAAGTTTTACCGAATCTCAAAGTCACACTTCATGTTTGAGGGTTTCTAACGCGACTTGTCTGCACACAGGGGTACGTTACAACGCAGAGAAGAAGAAAGTGGGGAAATATTACACCACGCCCATCTACAGGTAACGCCGCAGGAACAGCACCAATTAACCACATAATCATAACAATGTGTGTTCATTCTATTATTTCTCAGTCCTAATAGTTATTAAAGGATTGTTTTGAAAGTGGACATTAAACATTTCATCTCGATCAGAGGTTTTCAACTTCTGGATCACACACCAGGGTAATTTTCAAAATGGCTCTTAACTTTTGGTTTAAGCACGAGTTAATAATAGATTTAACCAAATTCTGTAAAATAAGAACTAAAACCACAACAAATAGGGGAAATGGTAAAATAAACTAAATACTAAAGCTTTAAATGAGCAGAATTTCTAAAAGGCAGTAAATGAAATGGGGAAAAAACATGCAAAACTACCTAAAGATAGCGGAAACAGCTAAAATATCAAAATCGTTCACAAAAATGACTTAAAAAGCTAAGTGAAAGTGCTAAATTCACCTCATTTTAAAGATTAAACTTGTACATTTGTAGTTATCCTTCCAGTGTTCGTCACTCTGTTGGGCAGCACTATGAAGGTTCAGTTTTTTTTATATCCGAACCCTTCCTCACGGTCGTCATGCAGGTTCAGGATGAAGTGCCACCTGTGTGTGAACTACATTGAGATGCAGACGGACCCGGCCACGTGCGACTATCTGATCGTGAGCGGAGCTCGCAGGAAGGAGGAGCGTTGGGACATGGCGGAGAACGAGCAGATCCTCACCACAGGTACAAGAACCACACGGACTGAAAATGAGAGTCATGAGGAGTAAAACAGGCCTCTCCTTCAAAACTCCCGACCTCTGCCTCTTCCATCTTCCACCAGAGCGGGAAGAGAAGGAGAAGCTGGAGACGGACGCCATGTACAAACTGGACCACGGAGGAAAAGACCGGCAGAAGCTCACCAAGGCTCTGCCCTCGCTGTCGGAGATCCAGGACTACCAGGCCGGCTGGAAGGACGACTTCCAGCTCAACAGCTCCCTCCGCAGGAAGTTCAGAGTAAGATGGTGACCTCTGCTGATGTACAGATCCCCTCGGAGAAGATTCAAAACGACATCAGTGATAATTCCATTCAGGGAAACTTAACATTTCTCACTTTTTTTTATTGTTTTGCTTGTTAAAGTAAAAAATAAAAAAAAAATAGTGCAGTGTAACAGTCAAACTTGAAACGTTGCCTGTGCCAGGGAGTTCAGTAGACAGAAGGAGGAAGAAAATACCGTTGACAAAACAAAAAGAACAAACTTTTACTTAGAAAGTATTCATATTGGAAGTGGATGAAAGACTTAAAAAAAAAAAAAAAAAAAAAAAGAAAGGGTTGGATCTTAATAACTTTGGGAGAAGATAATCCACAGAGCTGTGGGCGAAAAGCAGTCTGACAACGGAGATCCAGAACGATCATCCCAGTTCCTCTGCAGTTCAATTCGTCCCTCTCTGAATCCCTCTCTTCATCCCTCTCTTCATCCCTCTCCTGTCTCACTTCTGATCTGTTGGTTAATTGTAGTCACAACTCAAATTCTGGTGCCACATGAACTGATCCCGCCTCCTTTCTGCAACTTCACAACTCCTGAATTCTTCATGATTTCTATCATATAGTAATTTTTGAGATGCACCTGTGTAATGAAGCTCATTATGAGAAAGTGGCTTATTGGTAGATATGCACCGATACTTTTACTCAATGATGGAGCATTATGTGATGTCACCCATCAGCAGCAGGTAGACAATAGAGGACGAGCGACGTCAGCAGTTTGAAGATTCTTGATATCATTGAGGATGACAAACATAAGAGAGTGTGATTCATGTTCTGCCAAAATATCAAGAGGAGAAAAATAGTTCGCACCACAACAGCAACGTAATCAGCAGAGACATTTAGAGCTGCAGAGTTAAACTAATGAGCGACTTCAGTCTTAACTGCTCAGTGGGATTTTACTCCGAGTCGTGCTTCATGAAAATGCAGCCTCCCACAAATAAAAGACGGAGTGCTTCACAGTGGAAGATGTTTCTATGGTTTCTTCTTTCTGATCTTAGTCATGCGGCGCTCAATCAAGAGATTTATTCCTATTTTGATAACAGAAATGTGTTTTATAAACCATTACAAGGAATGATTGGAGAGACACTTATTCACCTCTGTGTTATTCGATGCTTCATTCGTCTGTGCAGACGGAGAAGAAAGTTCTGGCCGATCAGGAAGAAAAGGACGACGCCGTTCGAATGAGGACCAACCTTTCCATCCCGCTGCTGCCGGAGAGAGAGGAGGACAAGAAACTGGCCGCGCTGCTCACCTACCAGACCCCCGACTGTAAGCTGCAGGAGACGTGTGTTTGACGTTTACACGTGAAAACGCTTCATGTTTGTGTTTCATCATGTTTGAAAACGGGCCTTCGGTTATTCTCTGCCTTCATACTTGTACACGATCAATCCTGCCCAAGCGGCTTCAGCACCTTCTACATGTTTCTCTCAGCTACAACTTCCTCTGCCAGTTTAAAAATGTCTCCGTTCCAATATTTAATAAAAATATTTGTTTTTGAAGCGCGAAACTTTTCTGAAGCGTAAATGCAGTATGAAGCATTTTCAGTCATACAAACTTCTTCTTAAGTGGTTTAGAATATTAACAAAAGCCTTCAAATTACCCTGATTAATCCTCTTTAATTCAGCATAAATATAATTAGAGAACTTTGACTCTTGAATCGTAAACTCTCCCTTCATTTTGTTCTCAGCCTACGAAGACAAGAAGCACATCAAACGCAAAGAGATCTCCTCTCGCTCGTGGTTCACCTCCTCCTCCTCAACGCCACCGGGGGGCGCCGCAGGCTCTCTGCTCCACAAGCTGGGCCTGCAGGGGAAAAGGGCGGCGGTGGCCAAAGCTCTGTGCTCCCCTCACAGCGCCCTCATCCGCAGGCGCTCAGCCAAAGAAGAAGACATGACGAAGGTCGGCACAGAGGTCACGCAGAGCGAGGACGCCGCTTCACCAGAAGGTCGGCAGGTCAACGGAGGTCACAAGGGGGGGGATGAAGGACGAACAGAAGAAAAGGTCACGTGTTCAGGATCGCTCACGTCTCTGGTGGCCGACTACAGCGACTCAGATTCTGACTCGTAACGACGAGGACAAACTTTTACCTCTAGAAACTTAAAGACTTTCTGTAACGTCTCAGTGTGGAAAACTGACAGTTCAGCTTGACCATCAATATTTCAGAAAAAGACTATTGCCATAATCTATTTTTTTCTGAGTTTAGGAACACACACACACACACGCTATCCATTGATGAAGCTGCTCTGTACCATGTAAAATAAATGTAAATTACTGATCAAGATTTGTTTCTTCTTGAGTTTTTAATCTGCATTTTAACATATTATTTAGACCAGGTGAGTCAAACATGAGGCTTACGGGCCAAAATCGACAAGCTAGAATGTCTTGTCTGGCCCAACAAACCAACAAGTAATGGTAAATAGTTCAAAGAGAGCCTTGCTTTTTTGTTTTTATTTAATTTTACATGAGCTCTACTACAGATTATCTCAACCTTTCTGACATCTGGGCCCAATTTCCTCAGTAGAAAGTATTCCGAGGTCCATTTAAATATTAAGACTTTGATTTCTTCTAATCCCAATCTTGGTTTAATTTGTATTCAATAACTACATAAATCAAGTCCACTTAGACTAACAGAGTAAAACTTAAAAAATAAACGATACAATCAACTGTGTTTCTTTGTTTCATGTATGTCAGAGTGTCTCGCTCTCGGCTCTGCCTCGCTACCACCGTTCAAAAAGCCCAATTTAATGAAGACAG
>OMNM01037992.1:0-19200 GCA_900302745.1 Parablennius parvicornis | reverse complement strand
TTATTATTTATCTGTCTTCTCTGCAGGAACATGAAAAAAGGTGTTGGAGTGTTGACTTCAATCTGATGGACCCCAAACTCTTAGCCTCTGGTTCAGATGACGCTAAAGGTAACTGTGTAGCATTATATATGGAGCTTTCATCTTTTCAACATTTTCTCCTCCATGACTTTACACGTGCTTAATTTCTCTGCGTGTTTTTAATCCCTTCTTCTACAGTTAAGTTGTGGTCAACCAATCTTGACAACTCGGTGGCCAGCATTGAGGCGAAGGCCAATGTTTGCTGTGTTAAATTCAGCCCAACGTCCAGATATCATCTGGCTTTTGGTTGTGCAGGTAAGGATTTGGTCGCTTTTATGTTTTGTCTATTTAGTTGTTTCCGTTGCTGTATTGTAGGTTGGAGACGTTTCTAAAAACACAAATGGATTTTCAAATGTCTTATGGTTCTTGATTTTTTTTTTCTTCTCCCTACTGAACCTCTAAATCTATTAAATCATGTGTCTGTCCGTCTGCCTGCTTCACACTCACTAACAAGCACGTGTAAGAGCAGATTTTACTGCAATAGGACAAGATCTGGGTTCTGTGTGTAGTGAGTTCAATTACTTTCAGATGTCCTTACTGAATCACAAAATAAAGAATGTGAAATGTGTTTGTGCATTAAGCTGTCTCTTTTCACAGACATTTAAAAAAAAATTTTTTTATCCTCCCCTATTTTGATGAATTGTTTCTCTTTTCACAGCACTATAGCTTCTCCTTGTAGACCACTCAATTTCTCCTGCGATCAAACAGACTCTGGTGGTCTCTGGTCCAGACACACTTGCGAAAACGTCATTTATTACTTTCCCAAAGGAGAAATAGGAATTATTAGAAGTGCTTTGTTATCCACAGAAAGAGTCAGTCATGTAACTAACGCTGGCTAAGAAGAGAAACTCCGGCGAATAATCGCTCTGGATTATTCACCCCATTCCCTGTGTCTCTGAGGCTTAAGTCCAATAAGCCAGGGAAAAGAAAAACCTACGCTTAGCCTTTTGAGTTACTGATTTGCTGGGCCACAGGTACAATAGTGAACCAAAAGCATATTGCTCTATATCTTCCGAAACACAAAGGATGGTGGACACATTTCCTGTTTAATAACCCTGTTGAGCAAATTGCCAACGTCTGCACCAGCTTCTTAACTGGATGGTGTGTTTTAGTGGTTACTGGATCAAACTGACACCCCCAAGTTGTTTTCAGTTCCCGTTTCAGTACGTGTTATTTACTTGATATGTGTTTATGTTATTGTTTACAGACCACTGTGTCCACTACTACGATCTACGCAACACTAAGCAGCCAATCATGGTGTTTAAAGGCCACAGGAAGGCTGTGTCCTATGCCAAGTTTGTAAATGGAGAGGAAATTGTCTCTGCGTAAGTCTGTCTAGTTTTATTTTGAAGTGGTAGCCTCTGGAGATGTTTGTCTCGTGCAATAATGCAAAAAGTCTCAAATGCTTTTTGGAACTTAAAAGGTTCTACAAGTATGTATGAGATTTCTCTCACAATAACAATGTTTGATAAGTAGAATATTGATGTAAGCAAACCAAATTATTTTTGATTCTGGTTTTGGCTTTTTAAAAAAATGAATATTCATTCTTTTTTTTCTTCTTTTTTTTAAATGACAAGAAAAAAAAACATGCTCTGTTTAAAAAAAAAAAACAATGAATCTTCACTTATCAATTTTGTCCATTCTCATTATACGGTGTGAAATTTATAGTCAAATGAAAACTTTAGAAAAGACCTCATGATTCGGGGATCACTTAAGAAGTCTGTGTGGCTATTGACCCACATTGTGTTCCAATGCTTGCAGATCGACGGACAGTCAGCTGAAGCTTTGGAATGTCAACAAACCTCACTGCCTGCGTTCCTTCAAGGGTCACATCAACGAGAAGAACTTTGTCGGCCTGGCATCCAACGGCGACTACGTGGCCTGTGGTAAGCGTCCAAAATAACAAGATACCAAGACAGTTCCATGTATGAAGACACAACAATGTGAAAGATAATTGCCACGTGTTTGTTTTTTTTTTGTGTACAGGCAGTGAGAACAACTCCCTGTATCTGTACTACAAAGGACTTTCCAAGACACTGTTGACGTTTAAGTTTGACACAGTGAAGAGCGTTCTAGACAAGGACAAGAAGGAAGACGACACCAACGAGTTTGTTAGCGCCGTCTGCTGGAGGGCCTTGCCTGATGGAGTGAGTCTGACTTCACTAATACTGGTTTTTTGTTTTTTTTTTTATAGTCAACATCTACTAGTCTTCACTTTCTTCATTCAGTCCTGATAAGCAATGTGAGACACTCACCCTGTTCAAGAGGAGGCATATTTAGTCTTCCATCGCTCTGAATTGTCCTATTGTTTAATTGGTGAACAAGCGTCCATGCAGTAACTTGTGTTTTTAATAATATATCTTGTGTTTCAGGAGTCAAATGTACTGATTGCTGCCAACAGTCAAGGAACAATCAAGGTTTGTGTGATACTAATAATACGTTTATCACAGGCAGAGTTTTGTTCTGCGGTTCAGCGATGTTTTCCTGCAGTTCATCACTGATTGGCTAGGTATTTTTTATAAAATCCTAATAGAATAGAAGAAGAATAAAAATTGCTTTTTTAATACCAGAGAGAAATTATGTAAGAATGTATACTTTTGAGGAAAAGAAGTCAATTTCCTAATCGTTTTTAAACTTGTATATATTAACACATGCCTTTGAAAGATTTTAGATTGAGTTGTTTTATTCAAATGTAAGACTTTCTTTTTAGTTTTTTGGAATTATGAATGCTAGTAACACAAAAAATGGAAATGCCCGTCATCCTAATTCACCTGTAGAGAGTTTGAAAGCACATTCCATTGCATCACAATCATTTACATTTCCGGATACCACATTTTCTATTCATTTATCTTTTAATATTGTTTCATAACTTCACATAAAACTGAAATTACATGGACAGTCATTGGAGTTTCCTGCATTTTGCTGTGTGCTTTTTCACCAGTAATTATGTACATGTTTGAATAAGCTATGAAAAATATCACAGGTGTATCTTTTCTGCCCACACAGGTACTTGAGCTTGTCTGAAGAACCTTCAGTGGTCTTTGAAACTACCATCAGCCTTTTCTTGTTTGGCGGAAGAAGCAATTCACGCAGGGAGATTCCAATCTGCCCAAATGAGCAGCAAGACGGCTGAAAGAAATATAACCTCTCCCTTTTTCATTTTTTTTTTTTTAATGAGCTACCAGCTTTGGAACAGCAGCAAAGACTTTGGACCAGTATGTCAGCATGGCAGGAGAGCATGGGCTGCTGTTTTGCAGGATTAAATAAACCTCCAGCTGGGTGCTTTAAACGGAACAAGAGACTTAATTTCTTTTCAGTAATGTTCCGGCTCAGACGGAATACTTTTTTTTTTTTCTTTTAGCCTTTTAGGTCAAATCAAAACTTGTACCTTTTTCTTATTTTAATTCATCTGTCACTCTCAAAGGTACATTCAGCCAAATGCCATTAGCAGGATGCATTTTCTCTTAAAGGCCAAAGCACAAGACAAAATGACACGCAAGAGTAGTGTCATCTGATTAAGCTTTTAATATCCTTTCTTTGTCTGCCTCTCGTTTTCACCTCTTATGTGTAGTTGTTTGTTTCGGATTGGGAGAAGCTGTTTTAATAGGTATGACTTGAATCTCATTCTTTCATATGCATTGTCAGTTCCTCTTCTAGCTTCGGAGTGCAAAATGCGGGGTAGCATATACAAGTCAAGTAAGACCCATGAATTAAGGAAGTGAGAATTTTATTTTATTTGTGCTGATATTTGTTACTATCAGAACAAAATTAGACAGCTCATCAGTTATCACAACAACTCATTTAACTTGAGTTGAGCTGCAGTGCCTCCTGGAACTGGACATTTTTGTGTATGTGAGTTACCTGTTGCTTGTTGAAAAATTACAACCTCACAGAATCAACCTTTAGTTCTATCTATGTAGCAATGGAATCACTCTTCACACACTTTAGGTTTAAAACGTATCATCTGTACTGAGCTACATTGTAACTTGGGGCAAACTGCTGTCAGTTTCTGTGGTTATCCAAGCTGACTCATCAAGAGAATTTGGTAAATGTCACCAAGACCTGCCTATTTTATGATAACTGAGTGAGAGAGGGGTTTTCTATTTGTATAACTGAATAAATTTTTTCGAAACTATTTTGTCTTTTTTGTTTTGTGGCATTACTGCTTTCTGATTCCTAATGACCTCTCTGATTTATCTGCAGTTCTACTTCTTCAAAGTTTCAGAACCACTGAAATTATCCAGTCATCAACAATCATACTAAAGACAAAATCTAATATTTCAATATTCTGATCATTTGATCTTTCTTTTCATAAGATTACATGATTGAATGTACTTGTGTTCTTGAAAAGCGACTTGTGAGTCTACAGTCTACATAATAAAATTATCTTTTAAAGCTGTGAAAGCATCCCTAGAAATCTAGAAGGATTTTTTGTAATTAATGATCAAGTTAAATGTATTTTCTGCCAAATTATTCAATTTACAGAGGGTCTTTGAGGAATGTCTTTATTGATACTTTGCCAACTTGATTGACAATATCTTAAGCTAATTGTCACAATGGGTTAATTATCAAGACAAATCTATCTTCTGTAATGTTACTATGAATGCCACTAGTAACTTGCAGAAAAATAATAAAATTAAACTGCCTCCTACGATAGTAATCTTTGCGTCTTAGGAAGGCACAATAATAAGTAATGTTTTGCTTTCATTTTGTTGTACATCAGCACACCATCTTTAGAAAGAACGGTTACAGTTTGACAAGAGACAACAAATGCAAGACTGCAATAAAATTTAATGGGTGCGTCCCACAAACTTGAATGTGCTGGTCATGAAAAAAATGAATATTAACAAATAGCCTTTCTGATGGTATAAGTTGTATTACCAAGAAGTATTTATACTAGTCTTTCCTTTTTTCAAGATCGCTTTTTTTTGTTCCAGTACTAAAAACATTACTGTCAATTCCTTTTATTTATTTCATGAATGCAACATAAATTAGATATGCAATAAGAATGGAGGTTATGAGCTGTTCTGTGACCAGTTGAAGATTTATTTCTTGATTGTTTCCTTCAAAGTGAAGCTCAGTATTGTCCATGTGTGCACTATTACGGGGATGTACAGTATACACTTTATACGTTTACTCCATTGTTTAGTTTGTTTCTGGCGGGAACAAGAAAACCGGAACGTTTGTTTCCCAGATAGCGACGGAGTGTTTTGGAAGACGGACGAGGAACAACTCGTTAATGCTCGGCCCTTGGAAACTGTTCAGTGTTTTTGTTTCAGAACTTTAAACTTTTGCCGTGAAAATGGGAGTTCCGAAATTTTATCGATGGATCTCGGAGCGCTACCCTTGTCTCAGCGAAGTTGTGAAGGAACACCAGGTAGGAAACCCGTGGTGACTCCCCGCGATAGCCATGGCGCTAGCCGAGCTAGCTGCCCGCTATCATAGCGAGCTAAATATAGCAAAGCCCTCAAACTTTTATTACACAAAGTCTACCTGAGATTTCCCCCCATATTTTTGCTATTTTCTCTTTTCTAGACGCCTTTTTTTTATCAGTTTACCCCATCAATTAAAGAGAAAACATTCGACAAAATGAAATTCCTGCAGTGACTAGCTTGTTAATGTTTTTTTTTCTTTTTCCGTGAGAACGCCTGTATTTCGTAATAGTTTTTAAAACATGCGTTATTACAGTGTAGTTTAGCTTCATGACTAAAAGATCACGGACTACATTTAATCATACTCAACTCGTTAGCTAACCAGTTGTACGCCAATGAAAAAGTGTAATCAAATTATTGTTATCAGCTGTTTTACTATCAGCTCTTAAATGTGTACGATGTTATTTGAATGCTTTTATCTGTGTGTTCAGCCAGTTATATTACAGGTATTTAGAATATATCTTTATTTCACTTCGAGGTGTTAGCTCGTTTTTAAGTATTTGACATTTCCCGTGTCGTATTTCAGCGTATGAGCAGTTGTTTCATCAGCTGAAGGTTGTTCAGTGTCACTCGAGTTGCATAAGAAATTTATGCCGGCGCAACAAAAAAAAAAAATTCGCATTTTATAACAGATGTACTGTAACAAGTGCCAGATTTGAAGGTCACTTAAGGTCACTACCCAAAACTCTTTATTAAACCCATATGTCAGTGTTATGTGGGAGATTTTATTGTCTGTGTCGAGATGGAGGAGCCAACTAGAATGCTTTTGTCAAAACCCTTAACAATGAATGGCTGGCAATTTTAGAGTGTAAATGAAGTTAAATGTTTTTTTTGCTGTCTTTTTTAAACAAATGATTCACTCTATTAATACCATGGTCTCAAAACATATTACACTGTTGTTATGTTGTTGATTTGTTTTTGATTTTTTTACTTTTTGCCCTTAGATTCCAGAGTTTGACAATTTGTATCTGGACATGAATGGCATCATCCACCAGTGTTCTCACCCAAATGACGAGGATGTCCACTTTCGAATCTCAGAGGAAAAGATCTTTGCTGACATCTTTCATTACCTGGAGGTTCTCTTCAGGATCATCAAGCCACGCAGGGTCTTCTTCATGGCCGTGGATGGTGTGGCACCAAGAGCAAAGATGAACCAGCAAAGAGGCAGGAGATTCAGGTAGAGATGAACTATTGTATTGTTAATATTCATGTTATTAATTATACTTTTACATCCTTACCATATCAAAGTCATCCCTAAAGACTGCTCCATGGACGATTCATAATTTTCTTGAACCGGCCAAACAAAAAAATTCATTATATTAACATGCTGTCATTGTCATGTGTAAACTTCTCCCTTATTTTATTCTAGCTAACATGTAAACTGTAGTTTGCAAATATAATTACGCACAGTCTGGTATTCCCCTTATGATATTTGTAATATTACAGTAGTAACCCATGGTTATTCATTAAGGTTGACATAACCCCAAACTGACTGGATTAAGATTATACTGCTTTGGTTCTAAGAACGAGTATCTGCTTGTGTCCAGGTCTGCCAAAGAAGCAGAGGATAAGATCAAAAAAGCTTTGGATAAAGGAGAGGTGCTTCCCACGGAAGCTCGTTTCGACTCCAACTGTATCACTCCTGGTAGGAATGAGTCGCGGTTTTACACACAATGAACACCACATTAAAGTCGATTAACACCATATTTTTTTCCCATATTTCAAGCTTATTGGCTGACTGCGGTAACTGACTATGTTAAATGATTAGTGCCACAGTAAGATGTTTAGTTATAAGAAGCGCCATGGTGATGTATGGATGCATAGATTTAAGTTTTTAATTTGAATAATGGTTACACCTACACTGTTTTGCTTAACCTCTAATTGTTTCACTTCTTTAGTTTTGTTAGTTTATGTTTGCAATAACGCTGTGAGTCAAATATCCAGTGTAATGTACAGGTTATACATCTCGCTGAATGAGTATTTAGTATCAGCTGGTATTGGGAGACTGACGTTAAACAAGCCATAATCTGATCTCTGATCTTGGCCTGGATGTAAAATTCATACTTTTTAACATCATTCACACTTTATTGCTTAGAATAATTATTTATTGCTGAACAAACCAGACAAACATAATATAGTTGGACTACAGTTACTTTTCAGTGTCAATGTTGCAGCTGCATTTTTCTAACTATTGTAATTGTCTACAAAGTTGACTTGTGTATAGAAAGACTGTTTTTGTTCATGTGTAACATGCCACATCTTTTCAGATATTTTGCAGAACCTTTTCACATATCAAATTCTGCTTACAGGCACAGATTTCATGGCGAGACTCCAAGAACAGCTCAAGTATTTTGTCCACAACAAGCTCTCCACTGACAAGCTGTGGCAGAATGTCCGAATCTACCTGTCTGGCCACGAGGTCTGTGTCTGTCTGGTATTACAAGGGTTTATTCGTTGCCTGGATTTGACTGATTTACATTTGTCTTATGCTCATAGACACCCGGGGAGGGAGAGCATAAGATCATGGAGTTCATTCGGTCTGAGAATGCTAAGCCAGATCACGACCCAAACACTCGACACTGCCTGTACGGCCTGGATGCTGACCTGGTACGACTTCTATTCAAATTATGCTATACATCAGATCTCTCTCCTTTGAGGCTCACTCTGTTTGTTTTTTTCTGCTTTGTGTTGTAGGTTATGTTGGGTCTGACAAGCCACGAGCCAAATTTCTCTCTGCTCAGGGAGGAAGTTCGCTTCGGGGGAAAGAAATCCCAGAAAAGGTTCTCTTGCTTTTGATTTTGTCTGATTGGAAGACGAAAAAAATACAACAATCCGGTCTTTTCTGTCACATCCAGTTAAATCTCGATGATTTTCTGTTGTAAACCTTGATCCTTTCTGCTCCCTTAGGATAACCGCTCCAGAGGAAACCACTTTTCACTTGCTTCACTTGTCTCTGATGAGAGAATACATAGACTATGAGTTCTCTGAGCTCAAGGTAAGACACACACCGATTCTGTGGGAGGTCTTTAAATGGCTCTCGTTTTTAAATGTTTAACAGAAGTATTTGATATGTAATCTGTTTTAACATGTTCTTGTTTTCTGTTTGTGTTTCTCAGAAGCACATGGGTTCTGATTATGACCTGGAGCGAATAATAGACGACTGGATTCTGATGGGCTTCCTGGTAGGAAACGACTTCATCCCTCACCTCCCTCATCTTCACATCAGTCACGATGCTTTGCCGTTGTTGTACAAGACCTATATTAGTGTGCTGCCCAGCCTAGGAGGTGAGACTCACACATACACAAACAAACTAAAATACTTACTATCTAGTTACATTGTGATGGTTGTTAATGTCCAAAATGAAAACAAGCCATGAATCTACAAAATGTGTCTTTTTGTTCTAGGCTATCTGAATGAAAATGGTCACCTGAACCTCGGAAACTTTGAAAAGTACCTGGAGAAGCTTTCTGAGGTGAGGCAAATCTTCTGAGTCATATTTAGTCTAGAAGTTTTGTAAAACGTAAGAAATGCCAGTTGCTTTAAATGTACATTTCAAGATCAGCTCCCCCCCCCATTTAGTTTCATATTTTTGTCCATCAACTGCAACTATCTTTCAAAATGTGTTTATTAATTCCTGACCATCAGTGGCTTTGAAAATCATTTGAGCATTCTCACCACAAATATTAGTAAATTGACATTTTTTTGGTCTATTCTCTTGTTTAATGTTTATCATGAACATATTTTTGGAGCATGTTGTATGATGAACGCTGTTCCAAAACAAAATCCCACAATGAAATATCACGTTCTCTGTTCTTCTCCTTTCCCTCCCCACATTCCTTCAGTTTGACCGGGAACATTTTAGCGAGGTGTTTGTGGACTTGAAGTGGTTTGAGAGTAAAGTTGGTAACAAATATCTCAACGAGGCCGCGGGCCTGGCAGCCGAGAAAGAAGCTGCTGCTGCTGCTGCTGCTGCTGCTGCTGCTGCTGCTGCTGCTGCTGCTGCTGCTGCTGCTGCTGGAGACAACAGCAAAAATGAGGTAGCAGTGAACTGACTCAATGAAAACCGACCTTTCTTTGACTGTTTCCAATGTGTCTTTCTTTGACACTAATCTCTCGCTTTGTTCGTGTAGGATTCTGCCCTCTGTCTGTCAGGCCTGACCTCATCAGAAAAAGTGATTGGAGAAGGAAAACCAGCCGTGGCCGACGACGAGGAAGAGGAGGACGACATCTTTGAAACAGAGTTCAGACAGTACAAGCGCACATACTATATGACCAAGATGGGCGTGGATGTGGTGTCCGAGTAAGTGTCCAGACAGAAGCAGTGTGGCAACACACATACAGGAGTCAGTCTGGGTTGTTAAGACAGTGAACTCATACAATGAAATGAGATGGATCACTGAAGTAGTCACATTTTAAGATGCGATCCAGCAGTGTTTGCCTTTTTATCATTTCAAGTATGGTTTGCCTTATTTGAATGAACCGTTTTTATCATGCACTCTTTGCCCTGTGCTTGCTAATAAAATGCTGCACACACACTGAAGCACAAAGTAGATTTCAAGTTCCAAAAACTACACTTCCACTTCTGCCACCTGACCAGGTAATGCTTATTGTAATGAAAAAACTTGCTCTTGTTTATTTTGACTTAGAAATAGAGTGAGTCAAGAATGTGTTGAAGCAACATTACAGTAATCCCCAAAAAAACGACACACCGTTTGTTAAATATGTGTCTCAGTGTGGTCGCCTTGCTAGAAAAAACATTGTTGTATTAAAACAATATGTGGTTAATGTTGAAGGACTGGTTAATCTCCACAACGCTGGGAGTGGTTTTTTTCATTTTCTAGGTGGAGCACTTTGTACATTACTTTAAATGATATTTATTTTCTTTATGTTTGCAGTGAATTTCTCGCAAGTCAAGCAAAGTGTTATGTAGAGGGAATCCAGTGGATCCTGCATTACTATTACCACGGAGTTCAGTCATGGAGCTGGTGAGCAAGTCAGATTTGTCTGTGAGGTCAAATCATTTATTGGTCACTCCAGACAAAAGGTTTTCCAACTTTTAGTTATGAAAGTTATTTCTTGAAATCAATGTATTTTTTTTCTCCAGCTCATCTATTTAAATCTTGTGTCTTGATGCATGCAGGTATTACCCCTACCACTACGCCCCCTTCCTCTCCGACATCAGGAATATAGCATTCCTGAAGTTGACTTTTGACCTTGGAAAGCCCTTCATGCCCTTCCAGCAGTTGTTGGCCGTCCTGCCTGCCGCCAGCATGGCGCTGTTGCCCGAGAGCTACCGGGTAACACATTACACTCTAATGTACTAACACGTATTTACAGAAGACGTGTCTGCACACCCAATCCTTCCTTATTAGTTGAGACATCCTAGATATTTTTAAGTTTTAATATATTGGAGCATTTCATTATCTTTTCTATTACTAACTTGTAAATGAAGGCAATTGAGCACCTGTGTTCACCACGGGAAAGACGCTTGTTGTTACTGGCAGTGAAAGCAATGAAGACTTAAATGGTCCAACAAGATAACTAGGTTTCCTTTAAAAAAAAAGAAAAAAAAAAAAGAAGTGCAAATCATGGTGTGAATGGAGCTTAAATACTTTATGGATTATTTTGATGTTTCAGCACCTGATGACGAGTGAGAGGTCGCCCATCATTGAGTACTACCCCCTTGACTTCAAAACTGACCTCAATGGCAAGCAACAGGAATGGGAAGCCGTTGTGCTTATTCCATTTATTGATGAGGTACACAAGACTGTTGTGCACCTACACTTGGTGAAGGGTGGTCACTATTTTGTTGTTGTTGTTTCTTTAACTTCTCCTCTTGTGTTGTGTGTTCACTGAGCAGAACTGTTTGCTCGCTGCCATGGAGCCCTACAATAACAAAATGACAAAAGAAGAGAAGTCCAGGAATCGTCACACCGAGTGCGCCGTCTACACATATGACCCTGAAACAGACTTCACGTACAACTCCACCCTGCCAAAGCTGTTCCCGGACATCGTCCACTGCCACGTCAGGTAGAGCCCTACATATGCGAGATTGACTACATCTTCATTTATTTAGAATGGTCATTTTTAGGTGCCTCCAACTGGGTTTATTGTGTCCGGTAAAGCTTGAAGCCTCATGTTCTCAACATTTGTATTGTGTTGTTGGTGTTTAATCGTTGCAGGAAAGCCTACATTCCCATTGATGCCTGGAAGGTGGCTTTAGACCACAAGAGCAAGCGTGTTGACCGCTCCTCTCTCTATTTCTGTGGCTTCCCAACGCTGCACCACATCAAACACAAGGTATGGCTATCATCAAACTTACAGGATGCAATTGTATTAAAAAGAAGAAGAAGGTCTTAGATTCAAATCTGGGCCAAATCACTTATCCTCTCCATATGTATGTGTGTTTTCCTTTTGCCTCCCAAAGTAAAAAAAAAATACATGGGATGTTGTTATTGTTCCTCTCTGTGTAAATTTGACTACATTTCTGATATACAACAAACTAATAATCATCAACAGTATGTTTGTAATGTCATTTTTCTCCTCCCTCCTCCTTTTTTCATTTCACTTGTTTAGTTTTATAAGAAGAAGAGCGGGGTAGTTGTGTTCCAGCAGAGTAGCCGAGGCGAGAACGTGATGCTGGATATTCTCTCTGACCAAGACGGGGAAAAGGTGAGCTTTTGTAAATTTATTTTTTTTATGTGTGTAGTTTCATTGAATATGAGACCTTTTAAATTACGTCACCAATACCAGTGACTTTATTTGACTAATTTTGAGTTATCTGTAAATACATTTCATTGGAGAAGTGTTCAGGTGGTTTAATTAAAAACATATTTCATGTAATGTAAAAACTGGTCTAGCACATTACTGGAATATTAGTTTTTTCCTGCCTTTGATGACGTTTATGTCTCATGCATACAAATCTGATTATGCTCAAAAACATTAAACTAAAAAGCTGAAATGTGACTGGTAACATTCATTAGTTGTGGCTAAAGCAAAGTTGTTTTTTTTAACTTTGCAGTATACATATAAGACGATGACAAAGACACCAGTGCTTATGTTGAAAAAAACATGAAGGGGTGGGAGAAAAAGAAACACTAAAAATAAATAAAGCTCAGTTAGAAGGGGGAAAAGGAAACAATAATTGACGACAGAAAGAAAAAGGCAAAACCAACGTTTTAGAAATACATTATTTTATCACTTCTTATGTTAGACCTTTGTATTCACGTGTTGAAAATATCTAGTAATAAATATTTAAACTCAGTCACTTGTAATGTAAGCAGATTGATTATTTTGGCACTGGTCTTGCCCTCTGTTCATAGTTTTGTTGTTTGTCTCTGCTTGTTTCTTCTTTTTTGGGGGGTAATTTTACTTTTTTTTTCTCTTGCAGCTATGTGACAATGTTGCTGCAGATGTACTGGGAAAGTCTGTTTTTGTGAACTGGCCCCATCTAGAGGAAGCTCGCATTGTTGCCGTGTCAGATGGAGACACCAAGTAAGTCATTTCCCTTCACCTTTAGCAGTGTTTTAATGGGTCTGCTGTATATTTTATATGCAACGAAAGCGAAACTCCTTGTAATCAGGATTAATTTCCTCTCACCTGTGTGTTCTTTAAGAAGGTTTTACACTAGTTGGAAACTGTTTGGGGTTTCAAAACATCACGTGTTAAAATATCGTCTTAGTATCGTCATAAAACAAGGATCAGCCACGAGAAGGGACATTTTGCTCTTGTTTTTCCAGGTTTTCTCTGGAGGAGCCACCGGGTGTCCAGCAAGTGTACGACAGGCCGTCCACTCCGCCCCCCACCAAAGTCACCTGTCTGTCTGACAAGGAGCAGAAAGATTGGGTCAAAGATGTCCAGGGACTCACTGAACAGTAAGCTGCACAAAACATTTTTCTAAAAGTGTTACCAGAGAAAATGCAGCTGCCTGTTACATTCTCAGAGTTGTATTGTTTGATCATTTGTAATGTTTTATTCACCCCCCAAAAGTTACGTGAAGAGGAAAGGCATCGTTATAAATGAGACTTCAGTGGTTTTGTACGGTCAGCTGCTCACAGGAAGGAAATATGTCCCCAAAGCCAATGGGGCAGTGGAACTGGAGAAGCAGTGGTCCAAGCAGGTCCTGCCGTTCGCCTATCAGACTGTGGTGAAGGTATTGCCACACAACTACGAAAAACTATTTGCACATCAAAAACACAACACGCTGTAGTTTCAAAATAGTAAAAGGCAGAAAGAGCATGTTGTTGTTTCTAAACTGTGTTGGCTTTTAGCACTACTTCCTATATTGAGACATGTTATTTCTGAAGACGAGCTTAACTGTTATTCTGCATCTTTCTCCTGATCTTCTCAGGACATCAAGGCCTTCTACTCATCTCTGCCTTCCTTTAAGAGCTTAGATGAGCTCTTTCCTCCAACCACCTCTGTGTTCATGGTGGGGAACCCTTACTATGGTGCCATGGGAGAGGTGTGTTCTCACTCACATAACTTATTGAGTGTGGCCGAGCAGAAACGTGGACTTTTCCCGACACAATACCATTCTTCCTTTTTTCGCAGGTGCAAGACTCCCAGGACGTCCTCAAGGACGGCAGAGTCCGAGTGGTGTTCAATGTGCCACACGAGCCCCAGCTGGACTCGTTGATCCAGAATCAACACGTAAGATGACGTTAAAGTGAAGTTAAATCTATTAGGATGATGTTTTCAATTCGTTACTGACTTTTGTTTGTGTTTTGTATAGAAATACTGTGTGAAATACAGCCCCGGATACATCCTTGCCTCCCGGCTGGGCATCACCAGCTATCTGGTCTCCCGCTTCTCCGGAAGCATCTTCATTGGCCGAGGATCTAAGAAGAAGTAAGTGTCATGTTTGAACCACACGGAGACGTCGACTATAAAGCACTGTAGTTATCTTACATTTCACTCTGCCCAGTCCCTGTGGGGAGCAGAAGGCCAACGTTGGCCTCAACCTGAAGTTCAACAAGAAAAATGAGGAAGTTCCTGGATACACAAAGAGAACAGAGAAAGAGTGGCTCTACTCTGCTGCCGTGGAGGAGCTGTTGGCAGAATACCTGGACAGGTGAAACGACAAAAAACAAAAATCCCTCTTTCTTTCAACTACCATCACGCTGCTGCCGTTTTGAATCCCAAATGCATATTTATTACGACAGTGTATTTATGTGTATAAGTGAACACTGAAATCTTAACATGTCTTGATGTTTTCATAGGTTCTCTGAGGTGTTTGACAACGTGTCCAGAAACAGCCACGATGATGTTTTCTATGAAGACGACATCTGGCCTGGAGTGGACCAGAACGGGTAATTCACATGGACACACTCATATACACGTACCTATCTATACTTTAGACGTTAAATGATGTTTAGACTCATGTTGATTTCAAGTGACTTTATACTAAAGTTCAACATGAAAATGAGTTACAACCATATACATAAAAAAACCCCACATAATTATAAATAAAAAAAAAAAAAGGATTTGTTAATATCATCTTCTGTGAACTGCAGAGAGGCATTAATACAGCCACATTTTTTTTCTTTGCAAACGTTTTTCCCCCCAGTTTTAAGGTCTTACAGTGCAAACGACATATAGTATGTTTACTGAAGTTAGTGGTCAAATAAAAAATACGCTTTTTATGTGGTTGTAAACTTGACAGGGCAGAGAAAGTGGCCGAGATCACCTCGTGGTTGAAAGGCCACCCAGTGAGCTCCATTAGTAGAACTTCATGTGACCTCCAAGTGCTGGACTCTGTAATCGTGGAAAGGATCGAGGAAGCGGTGGACAAAGCCAAGGTGACTCTGACTACTTACGCAAGACACAGTTTCAAAATACTGCACGCTTCATGAATTCATTTCACTCGACTTCAAACACTTCAACTTTTTTTCAACCTCTTTTTGTCCCCTGCTCAGGTGAAGAAAAGCAGCAAAAAAGTGCGCGTGACAGTCAAGCCGCATCTCCTGTTTAGAGTGAGTCATTTGTGTTTGTGAATTGTAAAGAAACAGATTAAAATGCTGCAGTAATTTAATGCTGTAGTTTAAAAATGTGTGTGAAATGGTGTTATTTGTGAAACAGCACAAAGTACCTACTGTCATGCATTGAATACTGTGAATTTGGTAACTAACCAATCGAGAAGAAGTAAACGATAACGATAAAAGTCTATTGGTGGAAAGCTTTGGCTGTAAATGTAAATGAGGGTTTGTTTTTTAGCCCCTGGAGCAGCAGCAGGGAGTAGTTCCAGACCCGGAGGCAGATTATCGTCTGTTTGACAGAGTCGTCAACATCCGGGAGAGTTTCACAGTCCCACTGGGTCTTCGAGGGACTATCATCGGCATTAAAGGAGGTAAACATTACTTGTATCCACAGATCTCGCTCTCTCTTAATTTTGAATGTTAACATACCAGTGGATGATCGCTGCATGTTGTCTCTCCAGCGGACCGTGAGGCAGAGGTTCTCTACGAGGTGCTGTTTGATGAAGAGTTTGCTGGAGGCCTGAACATCAGGTAATCAACACTGCTTGAGTTCTGTCCTTTTTCCACCTGTAGTACTTAGAGGTAGAAATAATATAACTCAGAAATGAATAGAGTGCTTCTAGTGTTATTCCATAGTTCAGTTTCTTTTTGTCATAATTACTAAGTAGACTAGAACTGCAGGCCGTTTGCAATTCGCTGTGGAGAGGCAGGCACACAGAGTAGAGACTGTTCCAGACTAGCGATGTGGATAGATAGAACCAGCAGATGGCGATAATAATAAAGGTTACGGCTGCAAACTGTCATTAAACCCAAAAGAATAAGAAGAACCTTGATTGGAAGAAGCAGTGAAGAGATAAACTTGTGGCTCACTTTTTTAGAATACATATAATAATGCTCTTTTTTTTTCTCAGATGTTCGTCCTCCCGTGGGTACCGCCTCCCACCTTTTGCCCTCATCAACATTTCCCACGGAGGCCGAGTGAATCACAAACTCACCGCCATCGTCAAGCCGCAGCCCGCCGCCGGCGCCAACTTCAACACCCAACGCCATCTGGCCGGCCTCAACCACTCCCCGCGCTCGCCATTTGTGCCCACACAAGTAAGAGGAGAGCCGACACGAAATTGACCAACGAGTTCAATGTTTTTAAATTCTTGACTCAATGCCTGTTCCACACACTCTGCTTGAAGCACAACAGCAAAGCCGGCATGGTGAAGGCTTCGTCGCAGGGAAACAGGAGCTCGCCCTCCAAAGGTCCCATCCAGCGACAACAGGCCAAGGTATGGATCATGTCACGGTGCAGATGCATGCAGGCAGATTAGTGGAAGACGAATCAGTAGAGCAAATGAAATACAAGCATTTATCTTTCTTGGTTCAGAATAAAGAGGAGTACAATAATGTCTGGCAGTGTCTGCTGAACGCCGGCCCCCCCAACAATCCTCCCGCTCACTGGCACAATAATGTAAGTCTCCCTCTGTGTTTCTATGGAAGATGTGACGATTAAAGAGTGTTTATTTATGATGTGTCGACTCACTTCAAGTCATTGCTGTCTGTCGGATCAGTGGGAGTGTGTTGAATCACTGGCTTTCACAGAATAAATAAATAGTAAAGCTAAAAGAAAAGCACAACAAACCTTGGAGCAATATTGAGGTAGCATCGAGTCGGTTGATTATGGCAGAGTTTTCCTTTTGTAATGTTTGTAAAGTGTAAAAGTGTGTGTGCGCGCTATATAAGTGAAGTGCTTTCATCATAATTTACACAAACATATCTGGAATGTGTTTCTGGTTTTAGGAAGGACAATACCAACAGGAGAGGAACCAACCTGCCAACAAAGCTGTGAGTGCACTAACAGACCGCAGGCACAGACTTTCACAGAGTGAACAGTGAAAAACTCCAACTAAACTCTTGTTATGAGCTCAGAATTAAACTGTCCAATTTCTAAAGAGAGACAGTCAGTCATTCACTTCAGCAGTCACATTGTTACGGTTCATGGGTGTGTATTGGCTCAGTGTGTTTGTGTGTATGTGACGACTCTTTGCAGACCCCAGCCGGTGCCATCAGACTTTTGAAGAAAAATGAAGACGCCACATCCCTTTTCCCGCTGCAGAACACAACAAATAAGGTGGAGAAACACACCCACAACCTTTCATTCTTTCTGTCATTCATCGCTTTAAGAGGTGGCTGAAAGGTCAATTGTGAGGTTAAGAGTAGAGAACATCCTCGCATTTAATCTCATGCAGGCCTCGACTGAATTTGAGGACCTCATTGCCAGTCTGAAGATCGGTAGCCAGCAAACTCCGCCCACTCCCGCTGTCCCGCAGCCACCTGCCAACCAGGCAGAGGGCCCGCTGTCTCCCCAGTCGTTTGCGATGGTAAGCATCGGTGGCGGTCGTCTCCTCGCTACCTGGCGGGAAACGTGGCTTCATGTGTTTTGTGTGGTGGTTGTTTCTCTAGAAGGGGACACTGGTGCTGAAGGAGATGCTGAAGATCGACAGCACCGGAGCAGGAGCTCCGCCCCCGCAAGAATCGGCCATCAGCGGCCAGTCGGCGGGCCAGCAGCAGAACCGGAGACGATCCTCCAAGAAACTGGGTACCAAGCTGTTTGTTCACTGCACCACATTCACACGGCAGCAAAAGAAGGATTTCTCTGTTTCTCTCTTTTTTTCATTGCTTTCTTTTTCCTCCCTCCAGCTGCAAATATGAACGTCCCCCTCAGTGACTCGGCGGTATTACCACCTCCAGCCTCAGCGGCTTCTCCCAACACTGTGATGAGCAGTAAGGTGTCCGAGCTGGCTTGTGTCTGTGCCCGGTTAGGCATGGCGCCCCCCGACTTCAGCTACATCGGCAACAGACAGGTAACACTTTATACCTTTAATAACAGGCATCGAAATGAATTCGTCGGAATGTTTCGTCACACTCGCCTGTTCTCCATCCCGTCAGGGTCTGGTAGTTTGCCAGGTGAAGCTTTCCAATGGCTTGATGGTTCACGGTCCACAGAGCCAATCAGAGAACGATGCCAAGGAAAAGGCCGCTTTTTTCGCTCTCCAAAGACTGGTAGGCACACCTTCATACTAACATTGTAAAGGGCTGAAATTGATGAGAGTTTGTGATTGATTATTGAAGAATTGCAAATGTTTTAAAGAATTTCCTGCTGTGTCTTTGCCACAGAACTCAGTTGCTTCGGGTTTCTCCCTCCCGCCTCCTCTTTACCAAGGAATGGGTCAGATACGACCTCCACCCATCGGAGCCATGGCGCCAGTCTTCAGCCAACAAGGTGAGTCTGTCCTGCTTCCAGGTGGGTCGATGTTTGCAGAAACCGCTGCGAGGTAAAGCTGTATCGTCGGTTAATTAAACAACGGGATCACTGTCGACGCAGTCCTCAGATCTACAATGTTTGTTCATTCTTTTTAGCCACAAATGTTAACAAACAATGCAAATGTCACATTTGATAATCTGTTTTAGATGTAAAACCTATGTAAGTAAATGAACTAAACTTTTTTTTTTTAATTCTTTATTTCATTCAAAAGTAATTAAAAAAAAACTTCCACAAGAGAAGGATCAGAAGAGATCAGTCTTATGAGTTAACTTTCAATCACTTTACATCAGTCCGTTAATGTCCAACTTTTGTGCGTTTCATGTGCAGTATTTACAACACGCAGATCCAAACCATCATTTTCATGTTTGTTCAAATCAAATTTTCAAGCTCATAATCTCA
>OMNM01037991.1:0-17731 GCA_900302745.1 Parablennius parvicornis | reverse complement strand
TGGCTACTTATGAGCCAAGAGCTAACTGGCCTAGCCACTACAAGCTAAAGTGGCGAGACTTGCGCTTTTGGTCCGGACCAATCAATGAGCTGTGTTGTTTCTTTACTTCCTCTCTGGTCAGTGTTTGTTTCCAGCAACAGCGCCCCAATCAGGCAGCTGTTGTAATTGCGGGACATTTTCCAGGCAGTTTGATCCAGATCCAAAAGTGAATGTGCACGCCCCCTGAACCAAATGAAGGTGTGAAAATTCTCCAAAGTGAACCGAGTCCTGGAAGCACCTAATACTATCAGCAAAGTATCCTGAGCATCAAAGCCCTGCTGTGATGGTCCAGCCATCCATACTCTAAACTAATTCATCCTGCTGGTGCCCGTACAGGCTACCTTTGGGTTAAAAGCAGGGCACTTTATGGACTGGTGATCAGTCCATTTGTAAAAACATGAATGCTCAACTGAGCAGAAACATTTTGCACTAAGAAGCAACCAGCTTAGAAATGCTGTGTCAGAGAGGATTTCACATCTTTCAGCAGATTTTAGAGAATATGGGCTGAAAGTGGATGACTTTAACGTTTCACTTTATTCAACTAAAATCAACAACCAGTTCAACGTTTCAAAACTATTCACATGCACTTTAATTTTAGGACTTTATTTCATATGGCGCTTGTACTACTTTGACCAAAAACAAAAGGAAACATTTGTAGTTGTTGTGATTCGTGTGTTATTATTTTCAATGGTCCTTCTTACATGAAAATAATTTGGGCCGCATTGGATCCCTCAAGTGACACCTCTGGTCTAAACCAACAGTCCACAACTAGAAAACATTTATTTTAATATCACAGTGAACTAAAAAGTCAATGATAGTCACATTTATAGCAATCAGATATCGTTTTGATTAAAAACATAATCATTGATATTAATTCCCATCAAAACAGTAATTAGCAAGCAATTTTCGATCAATCCATTGTTATGGATCCTATTAGAAAATGAGAGCAAGAACAGGTTGCATTGTGTGTTTGCTTTTTGCATGAGGGCTGTTTGTAATGATTGTTCCCTCCTCACCTTACCTGCAGGGCCAAATAAAGAGTTCCAATACTCTGGTTCGAAATAGAGCAACTTGACTCCACTAAATAATCTAATTAAGGCTGTTTTTATTGTATTCGCCAGGTTTATAACAGCGTCCTCAGGGAAACACCAAAAATCATTCCAGGGATTTTAGAAATGAAATAATTCCAGTTTATTGACATCAAATGTCTACATGTAGTTCTGGCATCTTAAGAAAAAAAAGACTGTAGACACCTTCCTATTAAAATTCAGAGACGCTGGTATTACTGTGCAATCACATTCTTCTGACCCTGTGGTCAGCAAGCCCCGTCTCGCAATCAGCTGACCCTCCCCTCTCCTTCGGTTTCTGATAGATACTGATAGAGAGTACCGGGAGGGAAATGGAGGAGCAAACGAGTTTGGAGAGTTCATGCTTTGTGTCCTGCTCAAACATTCCTATCCAAGCCACACTTTTTCACACAGTGGTAGGAACCAAATATAGGCATCAATGAAGTTTACCAAGTGCTCCGGTGCTTGGAAGCACATCCGTTAATCCAGAGGTTTCAGGTTAGAGCGATGTCCTCTAGAAATCCCCTGTGAACTCGAGCACAATCTACATAGAAATGTTTCCGCAATCAACATCTAACTACCAAGAAAATACAACGTTGTTAATATTATCTTGTTGTGTTTATGGGGTATGATTTAATGGCTTCATCCCCTGTAATTGTTTTTGAAAGTCATTAGTATATATATTAATAGACTGTTTGGGACAGACCTGGCAGGAAGGTTTGCTCTGGGACGCCGGCCTGTTTAAAATATTCCATCAGTACACAACGACTTGAATTAAAGTCTAAACAAGATTGACTGTGAGTGGAAGAAATACCATAACAAAACACAAATGATTAAATATACTGAGATTGTACTAGATGGGATTAAAACTCGTTTTATCAATTTTCTAAGTGAGGTTAGCTAAACTTCACTGAGCCCGATTAAAAGTCTTCAATGGACCTGAAGTGTTCCAGATGCCTCTCCCTCACACAACACAACTGAGTGACAGCTACACAAACAACTGCAGAGCTCAGACATGTAACTTGTATAACCTGACTCAGATATAAAGAGCGCCGACATCAAATCCACCAGGTAAGGCTGTGTAATATTCATAAAACTATTAATATGGATATAGGTTATGCTTTGTTTCCTTGTGGACTGACAGCCTAGTTTAGATGCATCTGTGATGATTAACTAAGGCTTTATAATGACCTCATCCTATATTTGTTTTCATATCCTGTAACCTTGTTTTAAAAGGTTTTCTGCAACACCTTCCTCCCTGCATGATATCTGATGGCCTGCTTGCGTTTCTTTACTAAAGGTGCAAAATATGATTATTATGTCATGGTTCTAGTTGCTCTGCGAGGCATGTAATAATAAACATGCTGATACTCGATGTGACTTTGCTGCTCGTCTGGAGCTTCCTTCCAGTTCAGGATCCCAGGCCTGAAGTGTGAGAGGGGCCGAACAACACAGCAATAATACAAAGCAACATCACAAACTCTGCACAGACACGAGCACTTGTGTTACTACATTCAACGTGGTTAAAAAGATGACTTATAAGTAGGAGAATCGTTGTGATCTTGGAGTTGTTCACGCTGGAGCCGCGTTAGCAGGAGTCTTCCTCCAAGCAGGCAGCTGTCAGTCTGTCTGGGCTTCACTCCACACCTAATTTAAACACATTTAGCCAGAACCTCTGCAAAAACACGATAAGTTGGAAAGCCAATATGTCGTTTGTGCGTCTTTGTGTCCCCCCGTGCAGGAAGTATTTCACTGCTCGTGGATATTTTGTCACCATCTTCCAAACGCCTGGTTAGCATCTTGATGCTAACTTGGTTACTAGCTAGCTAGCTAGGCGTCTATTATCGGACAATGAAGTGCTCCTCTTTAACAACCAACGAAGCCTTTGTATTTTCCCACAAAATATTTATTAGATAACCACAGCTAAGAATTTTGTTAATGCACACATGGTCAATGGTCCTGTGTCATTAGCAGTGCCTGTTAATTTTTAAAATACAAAGTCAATAAGATTTCAGCACGACGAATCTGCGTCCGACAAGAGAATTGCAATAATCGTTTGTTACAGACTGTAAATAGTCACTATATACCATAATCTGGTTTAAAAGCGTTGTACAGACAACCAGCAAACGAAGAAGAGCCAGGCGAAAACAACAACAGCCATAAACAACAGTCAAGTAGAGCCCTCTGTGTTAGTCCGATGATGGAATTATAATGTGCGCATCAGAATAAACAATGCACCAGCAGATAAGAGTACAAACACGCAGCCGTGACGTTTTGTTGGGAAAAAACAACTTATGGATTTGTTTTGGACTCTCAGCCAAACAATAATGAAACAAGTGAGAGCACAAACAGGCGATTTGGTGTGCGAACCACTCCGCGTCCGATAATGGAACCCGGCGGCAGGCTTCCCCTCCAATGCAGTTTTACCTTGTACACATCTCCGTACGTGCCGCTTCCTATCCGCTGGATCAGCTCGAAATCCTCCTGCGGATTCCGCCGGGACAGGTCGACACTGGAGTTCATCATTTCCACTGCCGCTTACGGCGCCGGTAGCGCTCGGTAGACGGACCCCGACAACGTATGGAGAGAAATATTTAGGGAAAAACATACGGCGTCAGAAAATCCCAGCCCGAGTCCACTGTAGCTCCAACATGGCTTCCACTGCGCACGGCGCATGCGCACTCGACACGATGGCGTAGCCTCTCCATGGAGTCTGACAGAGATGGAGCTGCTGAATACACTTATTTCAGCTTTTAATTATGTTGTTTTAACAGTGAAAACACTGGAAAAAAAATCTAAATTGATCAATTTTAGTGTTTGTGTAGAAAAAAAAAAGAAACACCAACTATAAGCAATTTATGCCCCATTATAACCCACGCTTCTGCTCTGGATGAATACAAATCAAACCATGGGTTCTAATCTGAGTTTACAGTTATGGGTGAAAGGAAATGTATGAAAACACTAAGCCCTGTGTGGGCTTGTCTGGCCCCTCAATGTAAAACTGGGCTAAGTAGGGCTAAACAGTGGCAGATGGCAACATTGTGATTCAGCTGATGTGGTTTGTGTTGCAGCCAGAACAAGAGTCCCACCACTTGAAACTTCCCACAAGGCATTTTGCATTGTTTAATCCTTTACAGTATGGCTCAGAATTTCTAATGCAACTTAAACTAAAATTCAGTCACAAGTTTTTTGATGATGCAATTACAGTGGCTACCATCATTCATTTCTATAAATATTATTTTACTGTTGCAACGTTGGAGCCTTTCTCCGCCTCCGACATCCTTCACTGATTCATGTTGAGAGCCTATGATTGTCTTACTACCTCATTGTATGTTTCTCCAACAGTGCAGGGAGGATTTAAAGATCCTACATCGATATTACCGTGTAAAAAATTTAAACCTGACATCCTGCCACTCTGCTCTTTTTGCAAAAAACACATGGAATCAATTGTCCACTTGTTTTATGATAGTACACATTCACAAGTTGTAGATAAATACATTTCTCTTCTATGAACAATAGTTTCAATAGATAAATGATATGGTTTTGTTTCTAAAGTGTAATTCTGAATTTTGAATCTAACAGTAATACTGCAAATCACCATATTTGTAAAATAATCTTTTTTGTCAGTCCTGACGAAACATTATGCTATTTTGGGTTGAGTTCAAATCGAACAATAAATAAAAACCTCTGAAATATTGAGGAAGATCTTTGAACATCAAAATTAACTCAATTAGGACAAGAAAAAGGCGGCAGCATTTTTGTTTTTAAGATGCAATGTTGACTCATATATTGTTTAGTGTTCAGATATTTTTTGTTAAACCTTGCATAATATTTGATAAACAAATAAAAACAGTACAAGAAGGCTCTGCAGCAGGTGGCGAGTGTAGTAGAGCACATCATGAATGGACCTAGACCATCAGACAGTGTTTAAACTGATAATAAAGAGACTGTATTAAAAAAGAAATCATCTGTTATACATGCTGGCGTCTGGAAGGAGCTACAGATTCTTTAAAACCTCCCAAAATAGACTAAAAACAGCCTTTATTACACGAGAAAACTCACCCCACCTTCTACACAAGACTGTTGTAGCTAGAGACGTTTCTGAAATAATGATCGTTTCTTCTATTCTGTCCTAATCTAATGAGCGCATATAGAGATAATAACAGACACATTAAAATAAACAGATTTTTGTGGGTCGATGAAAACATGGACACACACATGCACACAACAGTCAGCAGTTTTGAACTAGCAACATTCCTCCATGTGAGGCAACAGGGCTAACCACTGCACCATAATTGAAACTAGTTAGAAAGTAGAAAATATACCACAAATTACAAGATCATTGCTAAAAACAGAGCTGCCAGTCTGTTTTTACAACTCAGATAAACTTGTGTTAAAAAAGGTTTACATAACATAATAAACTGAATAGGAGAGCTGCGGATTGAGAAGAAAGGTCAACTGAACAAATGTAGGCAAAGAGAAAAACATTTTAATTGTTCATTTGATTAAAATGATACCGTTGTATCAAAAATATACAATTTGTAAAAAACAAAACAAAAACAATCTTATGTTACAGAATGTGGGTATTTTAACATGACTGCTCATTTTACATAGGAAACAGAAAAGTACTTAGAAATTTCACTTTTCCAGGTTTCATTCAGGATGGTGTTTTGACATATTTATGGATAAGCCCATCTATTGCTCCTAAGCTGACTCTGAATGTTGCTTGATGCGTCAGCAAGGACAAATTAGTCTGCAGATCAGTACGAGGCTGGAGGGCCTGAGTCGGTTTGGATTTGATCTCCGAGTGGATCGGAGAACTCTGCTGCTTCGTGTGAGATACAGAAGGAGACGGACTGTGTTGCATCCCAGTTGGAGGCTCTGTTTCTTTGCTAAATGAGGATCCAGTGTCTTTTTCTGTGAGAAGTTTCCTCAGCAGGCAGGATAACTGTGGACTCAAGAGAAGAACCAGGACACCGCCGGGACAGAGAACTCTAAACACACAAATATCGGAGCTGAATTCACATGATATACATACAAATAATGCCTACTCACTGAACAATTTTATAGGGAATGTTTGGGAAACACTGAGGAACAAACCTCTCCATCTCGGCCAGGATGAGCGGCAGGCTGGCAGCCATGTCGGTCCTTGTGCCGAACTTCCTGCCAAACGGCAGGTCACAGATCACAGCGTTCACACTGGAGCCGGCCAGCGGCAGCGCTGCACAACACAGAGAAGCACAAACAAACCGAGAGGTAATTTAAAACATGACAGCAGGAGCTGCACTCACCTCCCACTCAAGAGATTCCCTCCGAAAACAGCGCAGTCGAGGCTCCTCGGAGAAAGTTAAGAGCTGCACAGTGGGTAAAAGGTGCCAGCAGCTGAGAGTTACAATGCCATTCATCACAGCTTTAACAGCTTCATTTATAACCGTGTTAAAAATTTAAGTAGCTTAGATTGCATCGCCAATCATTCGGGTAAACTTTATCAGTATCAGGCTTCTGTACTCCTTCTTGTTGCTCTCAAACTAACAATGGGGATTTTTAGCCATTTTATTACATTATTCAATACTTTCTATTTGGCAAAAAAAAAAATCTCTGCTTCCACTTGTTCGTGCACTGCTTATATAATTGTTTATATATAAAGACATAGCTGCATGCCTTATACAGGGTTAACATGATAATACACACTTAAAAGATGCTGCCAAAATAACTGAACATTCAAGACTAAACAAAGATAAACTTGTGTTAGGATGGATAACAGGTGAAGATAGCGGAATAATAATTAGAAAGAGGGATCTAAAACAAGACTGAAATGGGTTGAAGAAGAAATGAAATGTTGGAAATGAAAAATAACAAAATTGCACAAAACTAGAAGATTTCCAAACTTTCAGTTTGTGCAATGACTCTTTCAGCATCACAATTCCTGTTCTCACATTTGTTTTTCACTCGCAGAGCTCTCAGTCTTTATGTTGGTAACACCTCACATTATGAAAGCAGTCTGTACATGCAAAATCATTCCGTGCAGTTTATCGTTTGAATTCCCGATACAGCGGGACGCAGAGCACACAGGTTCCAAAACTTCTGCTCACAAGAAAAACAAATTTAGACTCCGACAAAAGGCGCTATCTTCTGAACTGTCTCTCAGATTTAAATATACATACCTGAAAACAAAAGCTGAGATCTCGATCTTTTGTTTCATGTTGATTCTTTGATGTCAAACCCAAATATTTTTAGTCAACTAAAATAAATGGATTAGAACCACTGTTTTAATAGTTTTAGAAAGGAGGATAGGTTCGATTATGCGAATGTTTAAAAAGTTTGAATACCTTGCATTGCACTGTATGTATGCATTTTTCCATTGCTTTAATGATGTCTTAAAAAAATGAGTGCTACACTATTATACTCTTTCCTGATCTTATAATGACACACATTTGTAACTAATTCACATTATGTGAATGTTTCCATGGATTGACAAGGAAGTAAAATGACTGATTATTATTCCTTTTTAGGCAAAAACCATTTATCATGTTCAAATGCTTTTAAATCTGCCAGACATACAAACATTGTCTGTTTTGCTTGTATTTACATATTTATTTTTATTTTATATCTTTTTGGTGAAGTTTGCCAAGTTTGGTGAGAGATTATTTTGCTTATTGTTTTATACTTTTAAAATTAGTTAATTGATCCATCTCAACGATCTTATTCATAACAAAACAGCCACTATTTGAGCTTTTTCAAAAGGTTGGAACACTTTGGATCCTCACGTAAACAATCCATGGAATCTACAGCTTGAGGGCTGAAAACTGTTGCCACTTCTGATATTTATACTACAAATCAAAATTCATGTTGGAAATTAGACTTTGTTTCCTCCTCTGACATGTTAAATGTAAAAAATAAAAAGTTCATTCTTTCTCTTTGAGTGAGGATCATCTGCAAAGCATCTAAAAAGCATAGTTTGGGAGATTTGTCAGTCAGTAATGTGACATGCATTACTGAATCGGTATTACGGTATTAAAAGGCTGAATAATCCTCCGAATTTTTTTAGAAATCCAAATCTCAGAGGCATATTGGAATTACCAGTACAGAGAATCTATTTTATCTTTAGTTTAACCCAACCTGAGTCTCTGCATGTATTTTGCTTCTAGCCAATTGGCTCGCTGGTGCGTGCTTTTCACTCCATATATCAGTTGTATCTACATTATTACATAATTTGTTAATGTATGCACATCAACAATCATAATCAATAAGCCAGGCTTTAAACTTGCTCAACTAATCAATATTCCAGGGACAAAAAAAAATGTATCAGAGCCTCTGACCTTGTTCTAATTTAATAGGACCAGCATGTCTACCAAGCTTTTAGCAATACTTTACCCATGTCAACAATCCGGGGATCATTTTGTTTCGTGCAGGTTTCCTACCCATAGACGAAGCCCTCAGCAGGTGTATCCTGTTTCCCAGCTCTGCAAAGGAGACGTTCTGACTGGCCTTCTGCAGCTGTCCGTCATCGATGTCCACACCAAAGAAACGAGCAGCCTGCAGAGCGAGAAGACCCCCAGCAAAGCAAGAGTGGTGTTTATGAACAGTACAGGACATGTCTCAGTCTTAATGCAAGCGGCTTTTTTAGATATAATATAAAAATGTATTGAATTGGATGAAAAATCATGTTTGCCAAAGAAAACAATCACAAGCTGTTGAAATAATCATTAAACAAATAAGAAACTATTTGAAATTTGACTTCTATATTCATGACGGCTGCGTAAATTCCTGTGCTGACCTGGTTTTCCCGTGCTGCCTCGACAAGGATGGTCCCCACCCCACACATGGGGTCAAGCACACAGAAGCCCGGCTGTTAATCAGGAGATAACATGCAACGCATACAGTTGATCACCCACATGTACTGTGACTGTGTTACATCACAGGCTGATTGACGTGCATGCAAATGCTTCATACAGACTTCTAAGTAGCAGACAGCTAACAGCGCGTGTTAGGATTTACCACAGCAGCTACATGGTCACATTGAGTCAGTTTAGGTCCAACTTTTCAAGATGAAAAAGCAAATAAAACGGATGATTTGCTTGTAAGAAACTCTGGCTGTGCTAATTCATTTATGAGGTCTTATTTTCATACATTAAAAGATGTATTAAAAGAAGCTCCCTCAACGTTTGAGGAAATTATAAATAGGTAAACTATAAACAAAATGTACAGTTGAAAGCTTTCAATTTTAGTACGTACCTGTATCTGAGCCAGAGAGACCATGGCCCAGGCGATTGTAGACCTCAGTCCTGTGGTTTTAATATAGGTCCGGTTAGCCAGAGGCAATCTAAATGGGAAGATAGACAGTTGGTAAACTATTAGGTATGAAAGAAGCCCAAACCCTTTCTACATGTAATACTTTCCCTGTTTTGTTTTTTTCATTTATTTTATTTTAAAACCTTTTGATGGCTCAAGACAAAAAAATTATTAAGAAAATCAGTACTGCAGGTTGCTTTACTGATCACCTCGATAATCAGATTTTTAAATACACAGCATGCAGCTACTTTTAATAAGTGTTTTTCTCAATGACCTGGTCAGTGGGATCCCCAGAAGGCAGTGGTCATCACTCAAATTAACATTTATCTGCAGGAAATAAACACATTTATGATCATTTAGGGAAGAAACTGATTATCTACCAACACTATTTCCCCCAAAAATGGGTTTTACTTACTTATTATTAACCATTTAAATATATGCATTTGACTCATTCTACAAAAAATGCAATCATATAGGCTATTTTTTTACTTTAAAAAAATTATTTACCTCAATAGTTGGCTGCTTCAGGTCAACCTTCCAGTCCAGCAGCCTGCTCAGACCAACTCCAATCACTCTGCTCACCTCCTATTTAAGACATAATGTGAAGACTTCTATAAAACTCCATACAAAATATGATTCTTTCATGACATACAGAGATGGTCAACTTAATTAAATGATTTTCTATGCATGCTTCTCATTTACATCAGGCGGTGTGTGAATTTGAACACTGTATGGCAGAAATGTATAATTATTTTCAAGTATAAATACATAAAAACAAAAAGATTTATAATCCTTATACAACATTTACATTGTATTTGATGATTGTGAGGATACACGCAGGCTTCATGGTCACTACCTGTGTGCTGAGGCTTCGGGACAATGATCCAGAACATTTGCAACTGATCCTAAATGAGATGCAAGAAGGTAGCTGGGGTTCGCTCCTGTAGGCTTTTAAAGTGTTCTTCTCTCCTTCTTCAGTGCTCCTCACTTCATGTGAAGGGAAATAAGAGGACAAATCTGAGTAAAGACAGGACTTTTACCTTAACAGTGAAAATGAACCCAAAATATGTTACAATTCTAAAAAAGGAGCAGAGTTATTACCATTTTCCACACTTTCCAAAGCAGTATCCTCCACAGTGTCATCCATCCTGTTTCCTTCCACACTGAACTCCGGTTCTTTGCAGGAACATAATGATCCTTTGTCTGATCCATGTTTACCACTTTTTCCACAGCTACTGAGCCCCTCGACCACCCGTCTCCCCACTTCTATGGATGTTTTTGATGTTTCTGCATTCCTCTCCATTGCTGCACTTTTTGTCTCCTCCTCATCATCTCTCTTTCTCTTCTGTCCCAGTGTCTGTGTTCCATTTTGTTTACCACTTTCTAGTTCTTCACTCCCTCTCTCATCCTCTTTCTGGTGTCCTGCACTTTTGCTAAACTCAGTTATGCACTTCTGCCATGCTTCATTCCCCTTTCTGCCCTCCTCCTCCCTTATCGTCACTCCGAGAGCAGCTCTGAAGTTCTTTCCGGTTGTTTCACTGTCCGCCAGCTCCGCCTGCAGGCGACTCCATGTTATTACAGCACTGCGCCACTGATCGCTGTCACCCAACAGTCTGGACTGAAGCAGAGAAATGGCCTTGTCTGTAAATAATGAAGTAACACATCACAAAAAATGAAAAGGGAAGAAAAGACATATTTTCATCATCTGTCACAATATGCCTCATGTTTCTACAAGAGCATGTCTTTGTACGTGTGCATTAGTGTCAGGCTGATACCTGGGCTCGTGTAGGCTGATAGCGTCAGCGGTGCGTCTTCTTTCAGAAGGAGGAAGAGTCTCTCTGCAGTCTTCAGCTCTCTGACTTTGTGGATCGCCGCAGAGGAGCTGAACAACACTTTACCGGGAATCTGACACACCTGCATCGAAAAATCAAGCATTAAAATCAAATCTTCACAGTCAGATGACCAGGATTTTTATTCAGGCTGGGGTCAAATTATATCAAGTGCTCAACCTGTGTTTTTGTGTGTTTTCACTGTCCAAATCCATGAGCAATAAGACATCAGCAGAGAACTGCCTGCTGGAGTATTTCTAAACTCTCTGAACCTGAGAAATGGCTTTCACTGAAAATCTGGGTCAATCTGCAGTTTACGAAACACTCATGTTTCCCTAATAATCATACTCATATCTCCTTTTGTACCCATTATAATGTTCGAGTTCAGGTCATTGTCATTTGATTGGCTAGTTAAGTCGGTACACTGCATATTGTATTTCTATTATGATTGTTTTTGTATGTCTTCACACTTCACACACAAATTATTGTCAATGAGCCATAATATCTTGATCATGATTTCACATATGAAAGAAACAAAAGGGAGAAACAAGTGTGGAGGATGAATACTTTTGATGGGTATCGTAAGTATAGTAATTTCTGCAAGTCTATGTGACTCTGTATCATAACGTTTGCCTCAAGCGATTTGGGAGAAATATATATATACATATATGCGTAAAAATAGAAAAGTAAAGTAAAATCCATACAAACGAAATGCTGGTTAAATCAAACAGCTTTAAGATTAAAATGAAAAAAGTGAATACTTTTTTTTATCTTTGGATATACTGAAGATTACATTTGCCAGATGAAATCTTTCTTGGTCTCTGTCTGAAGTTAATATACCCCTAAAGTCGTAATGCAACACGCAAAAATGATAGACCTTAAACAGAGAAGTATAATAAAATATATTTTAGAAGAAATAGCCAATATTTAAAGCATTTTTCAGAATATGTCTGTTTCAAATACCTCGACAACTAGTTTTAGTCATTTATCTTCATAAAATTGACTATAATTTGGGATCTTTATCACTTTCCTCCCGTGTTTACAACACTCACGTCTTCGGCTGCCAGTTTCTTCTTCAGTTCCTCTATCAAAAACACCTCCATCCCGTTACCGGCGGTGCAGTAATATCTCACTGCTCTCACATCACTTCTTACACCAGACATGATGCAGTAGACGAGGTTTTCGTAAAGAAATGCTCTAAACCTGGACTTCCTTCTCTCTGAACATGGACGCCGCCATATTGGCTGGTTTGTTTACACCAGAAACGGAAATACGTCATCATGTTTTTCATGTTTTGACCAACAGGGGTCACTGTGACGTAGTGCAGCAGAACCACATGGACATGGAGCCGAACAGTAATCGGAACCTGAAGTCCCCATTTTGCAATTAATTGCAATACACATGTTGATTAATCACTGAATCCTTTTATTTCACTCTATGAACAGCTTTGCATCATGTCTTCTGCCACAAAGCCCTCATATGGTGACAAATTGTTTTGCCTTGCTACTCATTTGAGGGTTCCTGTACCAATATAGATTAAAAAAAAAAAAAAAACAAACATTACAACCATGTAAAAGGCTATAGAATGAATGCTAGTACAGTAAAAGGTAACAGAAAATGTAAAACAGGGGTGTAAAATAATAGAAGGGTGTAACTGAAGCACATCCTTAATATTTATTTAATTAACCCCAAACCATCTATAGAGTATTGGAGACATATGGAACAGAAAAGTTGCGGGGGATCTCAGACCTCAGTATAATTTTCATTCAGATAAAGGAACGTTGGATTATTTCAGGATACTGTAGTGTATTTATGTAGTTTTTCATTTCATTTAATTTCAAGTATGACATGCAAACTGTTCCTTTTAACACGTCTACGCTGCCCTTTCCAATATGGCGGCGACGTAGATGTACGATTCGGCGGCGCTTATCTATTTACGTCACAGCAAGAATAGAATGTCACTTCCTCTAAACGGCTACTGACACTCCCCCGCTGTGGAGTGGCGCTCGGCGTTTTCATTGGTTAATATAACATGTCAATCAATGTCAGACTCTGCACTCTTCATGCTAATGAACACGCCCATCTAATATGGGATTGGATGAATTTGATGAAGCCCCGCCCTCTACAAAAAAATCCACCCCGTCTCCAACTTTTGGCTGAGAGCTGAAATGAAAAGCGCTGGAAAGAAAATCAACGAGTTTTGTCCCGAAATAAGATTTTCTCCACTGAAATAGCAACAAATACACAAACCCTGGACTCGAAATGACGTGAAGTTTCTTTTAAAGTCTATTCACATCTTTTTTTTTAAAAGGGTAAGTCGAAAAAACTCATAAGAAATGTCATTTTTAACTGTGAGTCTTTCTTCAGAGTAATAGACTCCTCTGCTACCTTTTTTGTCTAAATGTGGATTGAAATGTATATTGATATGATATCCTAATTGTTTTTATCTTTTATGGTCTTGAGCTGATAGTCTGGTTAAAAACGTCCATGAACGTGAATAGTTCCATCAGCCAGTTAAGAATAAATGTTCATTTTACACTTTTGAAGACAAGAAACCAGCACAATGTGTTTTTTCAAGTAAAGCTGCAACCTGATAATGTTGAAAGCTGAATTTATGTAATTAGAAATTAAGAGTTAAATATATAATAATGGAACAAGTCACTCTAATTTTGATGATCTCGAGGCTATTATAGCAGGAAAATTATTCGTGCGTATGTGTGAAGGAATTCACGTGTGTAGCCTATTACTTGTTTTTATGGATTAAAAAATGTCATTTCAAAGTCAGCTGAATTGGGAGCTCATGATTCCATTAGCTTTGACTATTTAGAATTTTCCAGGGAATACTGTGGGGATTGCTAATCTCCAAAAGAAATAACAAGCTTTTAATATTTAAACTTGATGATCCAGAAGATTTATTTGAGTTTGCCCACTCCAACATTTCTTCTGGTGAAAATAGTGCCTCTTTGTAAATCTTTAATTGAAATAGTGCCACTTTTATAGCTTTTGTCAACATCATGATCCAAATGTCTCCATAAAGACATTAATGTTACTCAACAAAAGGTGACTGGCAAAGTATAAAACTCCTCAGTGTCACATTATTTATCATCTATGAAGAGCAATGCTTTAAGTACTTTAGACTATGGATTTCAGAAAAGGGTCCTGTGTGAAGAAAATTGTGTGATATGAACACAATTTTAATAGTTTTAACCCAAAATATACATAAAGGAAGAATGATCCCAGGTAGCAGGTGACCACGGTGGTCAGTCGTCTGATCTCACGTTGAGATTGTTCCTGGTTTGATGCTGCGTCTGGGCCTGTTCTGTGTGGTCTGTGTGGTTGAATGTTCTCCTTGTGCATGGCCGTATCTTACCTCATTACAAAAATATGGATTTTACCTTAAATTTGTGGTTATATATCACTTGTAGGTATTGTGACTGTCTGCCTGTAATTGAGTCGTGTTTTGTTCAGGTTGTAGGTTCTCTATGTTCAGTTGTCGGTTATGATTGACTCCAGCTGAATAAAGCGATATGGATAGACATATAAATTATCCCAATGGAATTAACCTTTAAAGAACCAGCCTTTATGTGATATTAACGATTATTGTTGTGATTCATGTGAAAATCCTCAGCAATTATGGAAAATTAAACTATCTTCATTATTATATATGTATAAAAAATTAATAATATGTCAATATGTAAAGTGTGAGATATGAACAATATATATTTCAATACAGGTACTGCTGATATAGAGATTTAGGCTCATGCAGATGTATTTTGCTTTGTCCAGCTGTACATATATTTACATTCTTACACTCTTAATGGGCTCACCTGGATTTTAGATATATTACTTGTACTATGCCTGTGTGCATCAGGGAAGGATATTGAGTCAAATACACTGTGAAGATATGTATAAGACTCTATAAATTTGAAAATTTGCACATAAAAATGTAATTTCTTTCTTTTTCTGATGTATTTGTGTGCCAGATCAGTATTGTGTTTACTGTAAAATATAAAATTCATGTCCTCCATTCCTTCTGTTTTTTCGCGCTACTTTTATTTCTGCCCTTCATCCATGTTTACCACAGCATACAAGCAACAGAAATAAGCCTGCGGAAAAAGAAAAAAAAAACTTTACGGCCTCACTCCACACATGTTTGCAGTCTTTCTTTGTGTGTTTGCGAAGCGACCGGGTTGTAATGAGAGGTTACAGCAGAGAGGCGAGAACAGCATGCTTTCTATCTGCCACCTCTCCTCCGTCAGAGATCTTCATCTGTCTTTCTCATCTCTTCTTTTTCTCTCTGTATGTATCTGCTACTGTTTGTGTGTGTTTACTACTTTCCCTCCACTGTCAAGCCCTGGAAAATGTGATGTAAGCCCATGCTGGGGAGGGCGTCGAGGTGTTTTGGACCAATAGAGGTGTTTTCCTGTTTGGCCGGGCTGAGCGATACGCCCACTCGGCCACATCGGGCCAACTGGGCTCGACCCTGGAATATTTCAAGTGTTGGCTGCTGGCAAAACAACTAATTCTTTGTCCTTTCTGTGCATTTGTGTGTTTTTGTGTGCACGCATGTGTGTGTGTGTATGCTTGTTGTTGCCACTGTAATATCAGTCTGTTATTATTGACATCATAAAATCTTTTGGAAAATAGAGTTTTTGGAACAGAAATAATTGAAAATCAACCCTTAAAGTATTATATAAAAATGTGTTTATCAGATTTGAATCAGCTCTTGTGGTTCAGTTGGTAGAAACCTTTGCTTTTAAATTGCAAGCTGAGTGGCCCAATTCCCATCTTCTCCTATCCGTGAGCTGAAGCAAATCGGCTAACCCCAATAAATGGTTGTGCAAACACTGTAACATGACAGTCTCTGCTAAGACTATTTGTACTCTGTACGCTGTCTCACTTCTTTGTGTATCTCACAGGATCTGGGCGTCATGGCGGAAGGGGAAGAGGCAATGAGCCAGGAGGACTGGAAGGAGAAGTGTCTGGTTCTGGAGGCGCTGCTCATGAAGTTCAGAGTGCAGATCATCAAGATCCGGGAGCTCACCGCCGACAAGGTGGGTCTGAGTAAAGTCTGCGGGACGGTGCTGTTTACGAGGGATGACGAGGTCGATGTGAGGACGCCGAAATCAACTGTATCGTCTGCCATAATTATAGCTTTCCATGGATAGATGAAGTTGTATCATGGTAGAGCGAAAAAGGTTGGGTGGAGTGTGGACAAGGAGGTTTTTTTTTTCCTCCCGAATATATACATGTTCAGTTATGTTGTATAAATTGTCTGTAGGTGGGCGTTTTTGTGTCTTTGAGTGTTTCCTGTCCAGATTGTACCCTGTCCTTTGTCCTGTGCCAGTTGGGAGAGGCTCCGGCCCTCCACCACCCAGAAAAAAAAAATCAATATATGACACTATATGTACCCTTGTTTATTCATCATTACATCTATCAATAAAAACAAACAAATAGAAGCTCTGCATCAAGAGGAATGTTCCCAGACCATTCTGTCGCATCACAATAAATCAGACCATTTAAACCAACAAATAGACTTTTTAGTCTCAGACACAGCTTGAGTGGTTTTATTTCAAGCACTTTAAAGAGATGAATGTTTTTAATCTGGTGTGAAAAAGACTTGGTCCTTCTTTTAAGTGTGTGTCCTTGAACACTCCTCGATTCTGGAACATTCCCAATTACAAAAAATGTTGGGAGATGATTTAAAATGTCAGTGAAAGAAATTTCATCATGAGAAAAATAAATATTAAGATGTTAAATTGAAGCTTTCATCATGATCTCTGAGCTCCAGTGGCGCAATCGGTTAGCGCGCAGTACTTATATGGCAGTAATCTGTGGAGCGATGCTGAGGTTGTGAGTTCAAGCCTCACCTGGAGCAGAGATTTTATGAAAGTGATGCATCACAAAAACCTTGGGTTCCACATAAGCAATGTAGCTTCCTCAGTATTATTAATATCCAGACGGGAAGTGAGGAGTGCGTTTGTGATCTGATGAAGGACTTTTAACAGTTCAACTGATGTGGAAGTCTCTTTGACATGCTCAGTTACACTTTCCAGCTCGTTCACCCGGCCAGGGCTCATTCACTCTGTGTGAAAGCAAGATATTAGCGAGAGGGAAGAGGAGAACACGTGGAAAGTAACTCAGAAGAAAAACACGACTACAACGATCCACATCGTTTAAAAAGAGACTTTAGCTGCCACCGTGGGTCTGGTGGGCACCGAGCAGGCGGTCCCCTCCCAGCTGGCCAGGGCGGCACTGAGGCCGGCCCAAACTGCCGCCGTGGCCTAGATCTGAAGGCGCTCCCCAGGGATGCTGATTAGAGCTCTAATGTAAACAGCAGTCTGACCGCAGGGCTCCGCCACGCACTGCATGATGGGATTGACCCAGCTCCAGTCAATTACAGAGTCAGAAAGTAAGCTCAGCTGGACAGCAAAACAAACTCCCCGAGAGGACTGGGAGGAAGGATTGGTTGTGGTGGGTTTTTTTTTTTTTTTTGCAGCCCAC
>OMNM01037990.1:0-16235 GCA_900302745.1 Parablennius parvicornis | reverse complement strand
TCAATCTCAATAGTACTACAGTGCAGTTACAACTGTTAACAACTGCTCCCCTGTCACACAAAGAAAGATCAAATGAAATTTTGTGGAAATGACAGGCGCTCTAAACTGTGCTGTGACAAAACAAGTAGGTGAAGACTCTGTGGAAATCCCTGAACTGCACGAGAAAGCTGAAACATCAAATTTCATCACTTATTTACAGGTTGTAAATCTGCGGAAATGCGTTTAATTGAGGAGGATTTTATTGAAACCCTAAGGTGTTACTTTTTGAGAAATCTCTTAATTGAAATGTCAGAAATGCTTGAAAGAGCTTCACAGAATCCTTTTTAATCCACCTATTTTAAGAACACTGCTTTAATTAATACACTGTTTAGAAAACAGAAGCCGTTCTCCAGCTGTGTTGATGTGGCTAAACGTGATGATATGTTAATTATCACTGTCTTATTAGACCTCACTTTTCATGTCCATAAAGCTCCTTTTTTGTTGTGTGTCATGAAGAAGTCACGGCCAAAGTTTTTTTAAAGCCAAAGTCACTATTGTGACTGCAATAGTAGAGGACACTGATCCATGTTACATCCTGTAATGTTAGCTTTAGTGTGTCCTTTACTGTAAAAATACAAGGTAAAAAAAAAAAAAACAGCTTAATGTGACTTTAGACGAGATTCAAAAATGTGAAGGTGCTAAAAGTATGCTGCAGCAAAGTGACAACAAGCAGCAAAGTTTCAGACTTTTAAATGTGAGTGGTTTGCATATTTTCTAAACACTTAATTGTATAGCTTCCATAAAGTGCTATAGTTATGATTGCCCCGAGCTGTGAGCGCCACATGTGATCAGCAGTCATAGCGAGCAGCTGCTGTAAGCCATATGGCCCTTTGAGCTATGGAGGAAGAATCCCCTTGTCCTCATTAAACAGCTCATGGACCATTGGCCCAAAGACCTGGCTGCTTCTCCGACGCTCTGCATTATCCCTGATATATTCCGACAGAGTCAATGCTACACTGCTTCCTCATTTCAAAAGGAAATGACTGACAATATTTGGTTTTTCTGGTGTTTATATACTGCTGAAGTCAATTTACGAATGCACAAGGAAAGTTGAAGCCTAACTATTAGGAATTAGTATCCCTTTACCAAGTGTGCATAGTTAATACAAGATTTGATCACAGCAAATGTATGTTTGACTGTTTTAGTTTATTTAGTAAAGTTTTTGGTGAGCAATGTAGGTTCACAGTCAGCCCACTAAAAATTTAACAAGATTATGTTCAAGGCCTCAAGGAGGGATGTTGATATGCTAATCTGATTTGCCTTCAGAAAGCTTTTGGAGAAGCAGCGTGTTTCCAATGGACTTTTAGCTCCCGGTTCACTTCTCTGCCCACTGGTTGCCCTAATTGTTGGAGGTTATTAGCGCTGCAAGTAACCTAAAGGAATATCCACAGAAACTGTCCAAGACTGAGAAGAAGATTGTACTTTTGCATAAATTTTACTGTACAAAAAAAATCTAGTTTGAATCCAGAGGAAAGTTGAATGTGCAACACTATAATGTGATATAGAGGAGATTATAAAGTAATAAAAGAGCAAGAAATTTGATGCTAAAAAATGATGTATCTTATGTAATATTATTTTGTGAATGCATTTGTTTGAGTATTATCTATTTAAGATTAATCTCAGAGTTACTTTTTGAATCACATGTTTTAGGGCAAATATATACACTTCTAACAGCAATAGATAAATGGTACATTCTGTAATCCCCAACAACATTAACATACATTAGTCCATTGCTTACGTTTGCACTGTCTCATGTTCTTTCTTATTGTGAGCCCACTTGAAGCTTATTTCACTTCTGTACATACGGCATACAGACTACTTATTCTAATCTTCTTAATCATTCTCATAGAGTTATGTTCCTATTTTGTTGTGTGAACTTGCTGTGCCACAGGATTTTAATAAATTGGGCACATCTGTTTCACAGTAGTAATCTGAGGTGAAATGTGACATTTTTATATAGACAGAATTGTGACAAATCTATTTGTCACATTGGTTGGTATTTTTGTTTTGTTTTTTTTACCTCTTCTCAACGTTACAACCATTTAGCACACGGTAGGTTTCTGATTTGTGCGTCCTTGGAGCAACATTGGGAAATTGCCTTTCTCTCCGCTTCCCTTGTTGAGCAAAGACATGATTTATCAGCAGTTCATTGACATTCAGCAGCACGTTGGCTAGTGAAGTGACAACGCATAACAATGAGTGCAATTAAGGGCTCCATGTTTTCGGTGATCAAACTGAATGCAAACCCAAAATGTTGCAATCTCTCTTGAATTCTGAGGACCTGTTGACCAGACACTTTTGACTGAAGCATCAGAACTGAGTTAGTCGAGGGTAATTAATAAAATAGACCACTCTGATTTACTTGAAAGTAATCTTACGACGACTTTTTTTTTCAAACCTCTTTGAAAAAATCATGCCACAATGACAGTTCAGTGTGTTCCTTCTAGTATTTGCAGCATTTTTTTTTTTATTTCTTTATTATTCATTCAGGAAGGTTTTTGCGGATTTATATAGTTATTCAGACTAGCAACAATTGATTATAGTACATACACCAAATTCTGAATGACCACCGTCTGATGGTACCATACAGTGATATGTATAGATGCTGTTTTGTGCAATTGAAGTCATGTATGTTCAGACAGTGAAATCACAAGGGTTGAATTGAAAAAGGATCACAGATGGAGCAAAAATGTCTACATATATATTGGATAACTTGACTTAAGCATGTGTCCCATTCAGCAAACCACTCCAACTTTTTTCACCCAGCACACATTCGAGAGCAGTTTAAAGAAAATGACTGTTTGAAGCCCTGCGAATAAAACCAGGATGAAATGTCACAGGTTTAAAGGTTATGTCTGTCACTAGCCAAGGAGGTTCTAATAATTTCTGCCAAAGCAGAGGACAGATTATTAATTTGAAGGTGTGATAATCTTGGAAGTGTGATGTTTCAAAGAGGTTCAAATTATTCTTTTAAATGTGCCAATGTGACTACAACATTCCTGATTACTGTCTTGCACATGGCGATATTATTATTTATAGCTAAATTACTCTATAAATCTAAATTAAAATATTGAAATTCATGAATGTATGATAAGCTGAACATTAGAAATATATATATTTTTTTGTTTGATTTTTTTTACTGATATTTGCAATTCAAGTGTAATTGCTGAGGAATGAACAGTGCATTCACAGTAAATCAGGAGGGATGTTTGGACTTCTCTCAGTTTTCAAATGCTTATTCAAGCTGCTTGTTCAACCAAGGTAGCATGAGATTATGACTCTTGCAATCAATTAATGATTATTATTGCTATTGATTTACCATTATGTGTAGGTGCAGAGCTCAAGGTGTTGATAAATTGGATAACTCGTGTAATGACTAAGAAAACAATGCATTGGAATGAAGGATTAACCTGAATCAGCCACATTAAGTAGAAAAATGGAAATGAAAAAAAATGTAATTTATCAATTAAATAAAAAGTGCGGGCAGTCACTCTACCATCATGATGACTGCTAATTTGGTAAGTTTGCTGAGATTGTTGTAATTTATGGATGACTCATAAAACCAATGTGCTCCATGTAAAATATTTGCAATGATTGAGCGAACGGATGCTTATTTTTCTTTTGAATAAGTAACAAAAAAATGTTTTAATCTGATTTAAGGATTGTATGCTGTACAGGACAGTTCAGAGAAGGGTTTTCCAGCTGGATGCTACAATTTCATTCAATGGGGTCACAAATTCAGAACAATCGGAAAGTACTTTTTAACACACCCTTTATTGCTGCACTGAACTTTACTTTGTTCACTATTTCAAATGGTGGTGACTTCATCGGGATGTCATTATTTAAATACTGCTAATCATCTAATCAAAGGAGGAAACAACTGCCTTGAGAGCAGAATCTGACACAGACACGGCCACTTTTCTCCCCGAACACACCGCCAATGACCGTGTTGTTATATAATCCTTGATGTCAAACTTCGCAAAGCATACTTATATGTCAGCCCTGTCCATTAACAGCATGTCTGTGGAAATATTACTGCAAAGGTCATTGCCTGAAGGAACAGTGAGACAAGAGGGGAGAGAAATGTGCGTGAAATAGCTGTGGCTAGTTGCCTTGCTGGCAAAGCTCTCTGCCTTGCTTGCCATTTAAAAGCCAGTGAGATTGGCTGATAATCCCCGCCAAAGGACTGGGTCTGATCCCCGAGCTTCAGTCGCTATTGATTGCCTGTTTTATTGTTCTTTGATTTCCATTTTAGTAATATAACAAGCACATGATGAATTGGTGACCTTCCGCTCTGCCCTGTCTGGCTTCACACCCATTTCCCAAACTTGTGTTTGTCTGTCTTTAAACTAAGAGTATTGTTTACTGACAACAATCGTTTATTCTTTTCACAATAAAGAAATGAAGACCATGCTTTTGCTTCGTGGTTGTTTTTATTTGAAAGCACTAATTTCACAAGCAAATATTGCTACCTCGCTCGTGAATCACGGAGCTGTAAAGCATCCATTTTAAAGAGTCTGGCAAGAATGCTTGGCATGAATAGCAGAAACGAAATGAAGGTGATAAGAGATGTTTCATGCACCAATAGTCCTTCACTGTGATAGTGAGCTCAGGGGTGCAGGGCCTAATCCATTGGATTTTAGTTGTGTGATGGAGAAGATTAGAGAGAAAACTGTGCTTTTTTTTTTTTTCCCCTGAAGTTTCCTTCTTGCTTGTTATTCTCCTCTTGATTTCTCTGCAAGCTCATTGTGATGTAAGAGAGGCTGATTTGCTTTTTGTATAAAACTGTTGAACGGGAAATGAGCCCGGCATTATGCAAGCTGCATCAACATCCAACTGAAACAATACAAAACTTTCAGATACATTTTTAGTATTTTCACCAAGGGATTTCGTTTTTTTTTCTATGTTGATGTAATTGCTAAACATTCAACTCCAAGCACTGTGGAACCGGAGAGATACGAACTGCAATTTGTAGGAATCTGACTGATTTTGTTTGATTCTGATTCATGTTTACATACAGAGGCAGCAGAGAGAATTATGTATAAGACCTTATTTAAGAGACAACTAATAACACATTAAAGGCAACTGAGAGAAACTCGCTCTCCACATATGCAGCGTATTCATTAAGAGCACTTCATGATTTATTCAGGGTGTCATTTCAAAATAAAAGCCCTCTTTGAAAAGCTTTGATTTTCCTGAAGGAAAGGTATTCATTTGGGTTTAGCAATCCAAGTTTTGATGGTTTGATGAGGAATGCCACAGATGGATTCAGAGGATTCTGTTTGCTCGGCATTTATTGTCAAGATGTGGGTATCAGCTCTTATAAACCTTCAAAACAGCCTGTAGCACAGCAGAGGTAAAATATTTCATATTAAACACAGAAATATGTTAATTTTCTTCACACAACCACTGGGAATGAGATATTCTGCTGCCATGTATGTCATGTATCACTGAGACTGCATTGTATCCATTTGACACCCAGCTAGATTTTGCCTGCAGACATGAGCACAATTTGGTTGCCAGCGCTGCAGTGGGTTGCCAGGTTTTTTTTTTTTTTTTGCCACCGAAATGAAAACATCTAATAATTCATTGGGCGTCACCACCCTTCAGCCTCCCCTGTCAAAATCTTGCTGCTGTACACCTCATTGCCTCCCCTTGGGAGCAGCAGCAGGGCAGTCTCTGTCACATTTGATTACGGCCTTGAAGGCAAAGAGCAACAACATAATAACCTTATCAGTAACAGATGATTGAGATCTTCAAAGGCCCTGTTCTGCCTCAGTGCCCGTTCATCTGACTGTCCGGGGATGCAGGCTGATCAAAGGCCTCCAGAACATGGTGGCTCAGCTCTCCGCTTCTCAAAGACCGCAACTTACAAGCAGCCAGCGACTGGCAGCACTCGTGCATTGGCGGTGACGGGTGTCACATCTCACCGTCCTGGGTGGTGCATTTCTGCCTTCTGATCAGGAAGAGTCCCGTCATTGTTTCTGGTTTGAAAGGGCCTTGATGTCTGACAAAAGAGTTGAATTCCTGCTAGGATGTCGTAAAGATATACATTTTTTATTGACCTTCTACAGCCCTGCAACAGCTCCAGTGTGACTATACTCCCTTAACTTAATTTTTTTTTTTTAATCTGAAGATATTACTCACCATATGATTAGATATTATGTCCATACTCCAACACCTCAAAGTTTATGTCAGTCAGAGTGTTGCAGAGACTGGCAGCTTCCCAAGGAACATTTCTGCATGACCCTTAATAACAAGTAAAGTAATTACCAGGTAAAGACATTGACAACATGAATAAATGAATGTGTAATGAACTGAAACTGAGTAATTAAAATTATTCACACTCCTGCAGTTTAACACAGTTTTTAAATACATTCAAAGATTGTCTGTGCCGTAATGTGCTACATGAACTCGATTTCCAGTGGGCTTGAAATTACATCTGAAGCCAAAGGAGTGGAATGCTGCAGTTATAAAATAATAATTTTCACATTAAAATTCACTGAAAAAGTTTGGAAAATATGAAAAATATATGTTGCAGTGGACAGAGATCAGCTCAGTGCTCATAATAGTACAAAAGTCGTTAAAAAAAAAAAAAAAACTGTATAAAACAGCCAAATACATTTGAATTAATTATTTGATCTGGCTCAAACATACAAGCAGGTATTCAAACAGCACATTAATGTCTGTTTTGTCCACACATTTTTCAATTTATATCACAGTGTTTTAAAGCGGGAAAAAGTAATTCTAACCAGCAGTACATATCAAAAAGGTTTAAACCAGTTTCAGGCATGAAAAGTACAATTCCATTAAAAAGAGAACGCGTACTCACATCCCCCTTGCTTCTCCTTCTACAAACTTCTTTGTACACACCCTACAAAGAAAAGAGAAGTTGTGAATCAGCAAAATCAGTACCAACCATTGATCTATTTTCTACACATCTTTCATGTAGACTGTTTAGAAGAGGCAGGAGCCGATCCAAAACCACAGCTGGCAAGAACAACTGTCAAACACAGGGCAAACTAGACATGCATACGTTTCAACTAGAAAAAAAGAGCACAGGCAGAGGAAGAACATGTAAACTCCACAAACATTGGCCCTTTCATCAACAGATTTATTCCTATGAAGCAACCTCGCCAACCGCTGGCTTACTGTGCTGTCCTAGTGGCAAAAAAATTCTTATTAAAAATACAACCTCTACATTTTTAGTAGGTTGTTTTATTAATGGTAAATTCCTCATTGAATTGCCCGACTGCATCTGTGATGTGCAAAAACAAACGTTCTTTTATATTTGATTAGCAAACGAGCATCAGTGTCAGAATCTGGCGATCGAATGTACCGCTTATTTTTTCTGACATGTCTTTATTACGCATCACAACACACATTGCCTCGACGGTTGCTCTCTGCAGCCCACACTGCGGCAACTCTCTTTGCTAAAGCTGGTCTTTGCCACTGGCTCTATCTCCCCGTGTCACTACACTTTGAAGACATAAAAGGTTACCGGTGCACAAGTTTTGTATCCAAAAAAGAACATTTTAGAGATCTACAGTCACTCTCCTGAGTGTTCGCACAAACCCAATCGCTTTTGAGCAATGCGAGTCAGCAAACTGATCCAGCTACTTTTTTGCAGCTTTACATAAAGGTGATGGGAAATAGCTGTTTCACTTTCAAACAATGCAAACAACTCCAGAATGCCAGCCTTTGCTTCTTTTTCACTTAGTGTACTCGGCAATCGCATTTTAAAATGGTAGTGAAACAAAGTCAATAAAATGAATATCTTTGCTCATAATTCAAACCACTTCCTCTACAAATAGGTAAAGTAAGATTGAATGAATTATTTAAATCAACCTGCGCGGAGTGATGCTGCTAGCGATGCTGGCCGCACTCAGGCTGTGATCTCACCAGGTCTGTAAAGATAACACAGCTCATCACAACAATGACTTCACAAGGTATGTTTCCACTAATTTGAAGGCCAAGGGTTCAGGAAGGAATCAAATATGAAAACACCATCTGGTATGCAAAAATGATCATCTCCGGAATGCTGCAAAGAGATTCATTGAATACAGTGGTTTAATGTCAAATACACTCCACTTTAAACTACAATCATGAGCATCCACATGAAAAAATAGAAGAGAACAGAGTACATATTAACCTCAGCAAATAGCAGCTACTTTATACAACAATCAAGTTTATATTCAGTTGGTCTTCGACTAAATAACTTTCTTGAATAATTTGTGACTGTTTGGCTGAGGTATCAGCCACCACTAACCCAAAGTGAACCGCGTATTCCTCTCTTCAGTCTGAGCTAGAATTCATTGCCGTCTGGTTCTCAGACAGACATTTAAGAATTCCTCCCTCCCTCTCATCATTAAGCCCCCTCTGCCACAGCCACCTCACACGTAAGAGCACCACTGATCTAAAGCTGTGAAAGACAGTTATTGCTCCTCCATCGCCTGTGCGTCACAGGGGAATTTCCAAGACTCAAACAACAAAATAAAAGAACACATTCAGGCCCCTTGAGAGTTCATCCGCAGCACACATTAAGGTTATGCTAATTGCATTAAGCCAAAGCCCTTCCATTCACATTGAATTAATCTTGATTTGCTGTTGTTGTCTCTCAGTTGTTTACAGTTGTTCTTTGCATTCAGGACCATCACATTATTACTGTTTGGTCACTTTAATTTGTGCACTGAGGGAGAAAAGTGAATGTGTCTGAGTGTCTGTGTCAATGTGCAACACATGTACAGAAGACATGAAATAAGGTGAAATACTGGTTGTACTCAAATTGCTGTATTTAAGCATAAGCTGCATTTCTTAATGTGGGACTGGCTGCTGGTGACTGACCCCAGAGAGTTGCAGCCTACTCCTGCAGCCTTGATCCAAAAAGATTGGCCATGCTAAAGTCATTGCATTAGACAGACCTAGACTGAACCTGCAGACAGCATTTTGTCCTGCAGAAGCCAATTTTGTCAACCTGAATACAACCAGAGAGACAAAGGAAATGATATAGATTTAATACTGAAGAGGGTATCGAGTTGTGTCGCACAGGGCAAAAGTAAAAAGTTTGAAAAGTATTGCTACACTTTTCAGTTTCATAGCACAAATTGTACTGAGATTATAATTTAAAGCTATTTAAACCTAATGGCTGGCTATCTAACTCCAACACATACTTTGTGAGCCCTCGTGCTTTTATACCATTCTTCGGTTTATTTGTTGAATTTTTACGTCATGTCCAGTGTGCGCGCACATATTGAACATGTTTATGGACTCCCCTCTTGCATTATTGCATTATTGCATTTTACCAGAGACAATATATAATAATACAGAACACAGAGCTGCTAAAAGCTGGATTTCTCCTGTCCCCATTGTTGAATTCTAGTCACTACTAGCATTTTGGTGGGAAACACCCTAAATGTTTATTAGAATAGACAAGATACAATAAATCTGCCCAAAAAAATACTTGAATGGAGAATTGAAATAATTAAAATTTATTGTGTGCCACTATCATATGTTACTGTATTAACATTCTGTCATACTGAATGTGTATTTACTCATTTATGGGATGTCACATAAAATGACTTTTATTGCTATAAATTTGAGTCAATAATGTTCAGAGCTTTATTAACTTAAAAAGAAGAAGAAAAAAAACAATAAAACCTTTCATATGCAGAGCTGTCTTTTTTTTGGCATCAATCTACAATCTGTGAATGCGTCACTAAGCTTTATTTTCATTATATGGCCACTTAATTCAACTCAGGTTGTGAATCACAAATGGAGTCTTTTGATTGCTTATCTATATTTAATATCCCTTCAGCACTTTGTAACTGCAAATCTGGAGTCTTAATTGTGCATTTAATTGGATGTAAAGTTTCTCCTAAAGTAAAATTATCTGTTACCGAGGACTCAGCTGCCTCGGAGTATAATGATTTGTGACAAGACAGAAGAAGAAGAAAAATGCTCAGGAGCAATTATTGAACTCTAACCCATTTCTGTCTTGATAACATAACTTTTTATTTATGTCATTTAATTTTGAAAATATCTCATCAAGTTTGTTTGGGCAATTGACTTCTGGCCTTTAGACACTGTACAGCTGCTTTAAAGTTGCCAGTGATAACATTCCCATGTGACAGTGTGTTTGTGTATTCAGTGAGTGGAAATAGCACACATCTCAAATTATTCTCCTAAATGTGTTAAGTCCATAAATTGCATGTTGGTGAAATGCCACAGCATACTGTAAGACTGTAAGAGCAGATCCATCTGAGTTTTGCATGTTGCATAAGGTGCGTGATGCAGCATTGTTTCTCATTAGTATCCAGCGTGTTAAGATGCCAACTGACAGCAGTCCTGGGGGATGGCTTTGTGCTGCTCCCTTATTTATGTGCCCAGTGCAGCTCAGGAACGTCTCATCCTACATGCTCTCTACATCCCCCATCTTTATACATTAAGCTCAACCTCAGGAGCACCTCTGGCGATGCAGAGGTTGGGTATATTTGTCTACCCACTCAGAGAGGCGACAGCGAGGTCGGGGGAAGGTTTTCAGACATTTCAGTTTTATGTAAATGGGATTCATGACATGCAGAAACATTCATTTGAGATTGTCTTAAAATAACAGCCGATACTATTTGAGCAACACATAAATCTGATTATGGAGACGCAAACAAAAATTAAAAGTACATTCATTGCACAGCTTAAGCTGCCTTGGAAATGATGTTGCCACAAATAGCTTGGTAGACTCTGTGGCTGATTGCTTTGCCACCGGATGCATGATTGGTGCTGATCGGATACAGAAACTGAAAGGCCTCGTGGAGAGGGTGAAGAAATAAGACTGACTGATTTATTCCTGATTGCTATGTGATTTTCAGCTTTATTCCTTGCATTGAGCTGAAAGATGCTATATGCTAGCACTCAGGTGGCCTAAAATATCCCAGAGCTCCTTGTGGCTGTTGTACCACCGATGCAACAGACAGGTGATTATACATGCTCAACCTCAGCCCCCGGCTCATGGTATGGTAATTGCAGCTGTCACGCATATAGTTTACTTGTTGTGCTCTGCAAGCAACAGATGGCACCAGAATTTAAAAGTGTGGAGGTATCTTAGCATCCTCTCACGATGCGTCATGCAGGAGCTGTGAAAATTAACGTACTGACACGGTTCAATCCATCATCACGATTAATCTCATTAAAAATTTTAACCCAATTAACCCATCTGCAGGGCAGACATCCCTGGAATGTCTCTGGCAATACATTTCAGGCAGTTTGTCCAAGTAGATTTACTGTTGCACGTGGGCAAAATAGGCAGTTGTTCCAGTGAACAGAAGCAACTCAATATGGAAGACGCTAAACAGCTCGATGGCCCTCTCAATGGGAAATTGGAGTACAACAAAACCCCCCCAAGATGGAGCAGTCAACCAACATGAAGTATTAAGCACACTCTGCAGGATGAAGTTTTCTTTTCAACAAAGCACTTCTACCTTAAAATACCACGTTAACGTGAAGCAAACATTAGTCGTGGGTTCTGCTGACTGTTCTCAGTTGCAGCGACACTGTAAATAAGAAGCAGTCCGCGCTCCTCTCGGACAATGTCAACAAGTTAGTGTGTCTTTGTAGCTGAATGAAAAACAAGCAACAAGGCCACGTTGATGTGGATGAATGCCTTTTTTTTTTTTTTTTTTTAAAGAGAGGTTTTTTTATTGACATGAACTGTAAAAGGTGTTCAATAAACATTTTAAGTGCATATATTCTTGAGTCTGTTCGCACATGCATAATGTAACACAACTGATAGATTTAAAACACTGAACCTGGGGTGACAGCATTTTCCATATCTGCCCCCACATTTTATTTACCTTTATTAATAAAGTTTTTAAGACATTTCTCTAATTAATGCTTGTTGATATAATAATATGATGATGTAAAGTGTCTTAAAAAGCACTACACAAATAAAATGTATTATTAGTATTGTTATGATTATTATTATCATTAAAAACAAATTATATAACATCATGATTATTTGAAATTAATCCACAGCAACACTGTGATTAATCTAATTAAAAATCTTAATTGTTTGAAAACACTAGTAGGAACATGATTTATTCTTTAGTTATTTGTTTGTTATTCTTTAGCAATATATAAATGTTCAGGTTACTTCATATCTACTAGCGGTCATAACACAGAATAAACCTTTCTATATGTGGCTTTTGCCAGTTGTGAGAAATAATTAAATAACAACCTGGACGGTAAAATCTTTTGCATAATTAGCCAACACATTTTTTTTAATCCAAAGAGACCAGAAAATCAGGCATGTTTCAAAAAGAGACCAGAAAATCAGGCATGTTTCAAACTGCAATCTTTCTTAGTCAGAATATACAAAATTCCTGCTGTTACCATAAACACACACACACATATACATATACATATATATACACACACACACATACATATAAATATATACATACATACATATATATATACACACACACACATACATATAAATATATACATACATACATATATATATATACACACACACACATACATATAAATATATACATACATACATATATATATACACACACACACATACATATAAATATATACATACATACATATATATATACACACACACATACATATAAATATATACATACATACATATATATATATATATATACATATATATATATACACACATATACATATATACACACATACATATATACATACATACATACATACATACATATATAAATAGGCCAAACTTGTGAGAGTGAGTAGAATATTATGACAGCAGTGCAATTTTTTACTTATTTTAACAGTATTATTAATAAGCTACATTTCCTTGTCTTCACTGCAAATGACAGCCTTAACACCGTGCATTTATCATTCATTATCTTCCCCCTCGTTAAACCTGGCAAACATTTGCTATGTTTACTAAGTAGCTGTGAACATGCGATGTAACGGAGTGCAATGTCTCCCCATCTGTCTCCTTATTACAGGAATGTTCACTCGACTTTAAAGGCTAGCTATAACCTGAAAGTCAGGTTTGATCCTGGCTGATTGTTGTTATCTTTAGCTCTCAGTGTTTCCAGTTTCAGGTCATTTTGATGTGTCACAACATCACTGTTAATTTTGTGCTTATCTTTGAAATGTTTCTACATGAAATAGGCAACTGATTAAATCTAGCCCTGTCTGCACATTTTTGTAACTATATCTTTGTCTTAGAAATTCAGTTTCTGTCCTGACCTGATTTGGAACATTTTAGAGTACTGATATATCAAAAAGGCAGGTTGTTGATCATTCTGATGTGGCGTGACTGGTTGTCCAGATGCTCCTTGTTGGGACTGGGCTCAGTCCATTGACAGTGCTGACGCTGCAGCGAGCGGGGAGCTCTGAGGATACTGCCAGGCGCTGATCGCAGGCCCTCCAGCAGATGACTGTGCTTGCTCTGTAATTTGCTCGATTTAGAGACTGTCAGAGGGCCCTCTGCTCACCAGTGCTTCGAGGACTGCCGCAAGATAAATGCCACTACAAACAGTCAACTACATTGTGTTAAAGTTTGCAAGTGAGAGTATTCAGCATGATCCATACTAGACTGCATCTTAGACAACAACAACAACAAAAATAACTGTAATTCTAATGTAAATAATATTGATTAATATTAAGGTAAACATGTTGTTGGGTATGAAGTGTTTAGATCTTAAAGTTTTCCTGACATTGTGTGTGTCCGAATTGTGACACCCACGTGATAATGGATCAGTATTCCGTTGGCTGCACCTATTTTTTGCAGAATCCTGCTGTGAATCGCTGTGGGCTCTGTGTCTGGATCTGACAAGGAGGTCCTAAGTTTATGTGGCGTGGCACCAGGGTAGACACACACCATTACTCCAAAGCCCCAGGTTCACGCATGAACATCACACACAGTCCTTGTCTCGCCTCCCCTTTTCTGATGGCCTCCTGGCTTGCCAAAGAGAAGGGGTTGTCCTGCTTTCCTAGCTTCATTGATTCTGGAGGGTCTTCATCAATTAAATCTGATAGGCTTTCAACTCCAGTGAACCCAGCACAGCAGCTCTTCAGGAAAGCACGAGGGTCACTCGTACCTGAGAGACGAACCAGCCACAGGCGGCTTCACATGAATGTAAAGAGACACATCATTGCCTATAAGCACACACTAACCAACGGTAGGAACTGGGTCTGAATTTTATCTTGCAAAGTAGCATATATCAAAAGATGTGAATCCAAAGCAGCACTTTTCATGCTCACAAACAGAATGAATTGGTTTCTTTTGATTTAATGTTGACATGTTTGTTTGTTTTCTTTCTTCAGATGAACTATTCTGCCTGGAGGCACAAGTCAGTATTCAGCTCAAAGACTACCTCGTGTGAGATCAAAGAGAATGTACACATTAGCTTGATTCTTTTTATATCTGCTTGCTTTTGTATTGTTCGGTAACGTGTGTAAGTCGGCAAGAACAGACCCACTAATAAAACTGGCATGTTTGGTTTGTGTTGCCTTGAGTCGATACGTACTGATCTAGTAGCAATACTTTGATACCTTCCTGCAACTAATTGGCCTGCATGTATATTGCATTTCCATTCTCAATTGCAAGCACAGTTTTTGTACATTTGTGATGATCACATCATTATTAATGTTTACCGCAGGGACACATCAAATGACTCAGTAATACTGTGCAGTGTTACTAATGAAAAGCAATCATTAGGTTATCAATCACTCAGCGTTTAAAAAAAGAAGTTGCGGATGTAATGAATATTCACACTGACTGTAATCATTTTAATTTGTTTCAAATTTGTTCGGTTTAAAAGTTTTGTTCTTAGATTAATTCTTGAATAAGGATGATGATCATTTATAAAATGTGCTTGCTGTCAACAAATAAAATGTTGAGAAGCAAAACAACACCATTGTGTCATTCCTCTGTGCCACCGAGCTGCAAGCAAACAATGGAGTCACATTGTTTTCCCATATAACTCATTGATTTATTATCATCATGAATGTGACAAATGTTACAGATATGGAAATGCCTGTATCCATATAACTTATTGGTATTAATCTGCCATTGAAATTGGTTCTTAAAAATGCTCTATTTATTCATTTTGAAGTGGTGTTCGCAAAGAAAACTGTTTTCATGTTTTTGAGGCAGAGTGCCAAAGGCAGACGGGAGGCAGTAACATTTGAGAAACAAACTAACGCAGTTGGTATTTGAATCACAATTGCTCAGGGTGTCAAAAACACAATTCAACACTGGTCTCATTCATTAGGAATAATTAACTGACTTAGAATTTGTTAGTTTGTAGCACGTGGCGCTCGTTAGTGAGCTGCATGTGCGTCATGGAGTCACACTCACTGCAGAAGCTTAAAGCCACTGAGAATCGAGAGTCGAGAGCTTCACTGTTCAGAAATTAAAGGAAAAAAATATACATTGCTGCAGGTATGAGTGAAAGGAATAAGACTGAAGTGAAAATACCCCGCCTGAGGCACCATTCTCCCGGGAATTTGCATATCTGCCAGTAACTCATAAGATGTGAAAGAACCTAAGCCTGAGAGGCCAAAACAATTAAATGGAAAACATTGTTTATTGTCTGAGGAGATGAGAGGGAAAATGTTATGATGGAGTCAAGCACAAATGTAAATGCCAGGAAATTCTTACACCCATTTCTGTGTGTGATAAAGTGCCTGTATGATCACTTCATTTATGCATGGCTGGCTCTTAAAAGGATGCATGGAAATACCTGCCAGTGGGAGTATGATTTGAAGGAATGAATGGAAAATATGCTTTTCAGACCAGCCATGCCTTTGCTTTTTTTTTTTCTACTTCTTCAAATAATAACACCATACCAATAAACAGTCTATTTTGTCCTTCATGACTATATATGTTCAATAGTTTGGACTCTTTCCAGCGAGGCAGTGAACAGACATGAGGAGTGATGGGTTATTCATGTGTAAACAAACATGGCATGTTGGCTCAGGGGCAATCTTTTGGAAGAAATGTCATTCTGAATCGTGGCAAGTGTAGATGACACATGAATTCCCCTGGCAGTGGCAGACCACAGCTACGTTTTAGGTGCTCGTGTGTGCAAAGGGAACCCAGTTATTCCGAGTGTGGAAAACGGCTATGTGGCAAAAAAAAATACAAAAATACAAAAATACAAAACACAACAGGACGCTAAACCAACAACTTACCAACA
>OMNM01037989.1:0-17170 GCA_900302745.1 Parablennius parvicornis | reverse complement strand
TATGGTCTTTGTTGTCTGTCCATATGAATGTCTGTTTTGTCTCCATTGTTAATGTTTATAGCATATTGTTCTCGCCATGCATGTGTGTGGTTTCATTACAAATAAACGGCACCCACTCTTGTCCCTACATAAAAAAGCGAAATTGTTTCCAGCGTTTTTGCCCTTTTCTTGAAACAGGACGTAATTTCAAAAATGTGGCAGTGTAAATGTGAAACTTTTTTAAACATTGTTACTTCAAACATTGTGTAAATGGAGCTACAAAGTATGTTTGACCAAGCAGTTGGTTTATTTTTTAAAGTAAAATGAGCTGTTTCTACCAAATTTACCTCAAGACTGACAAATTTTCCGTCAGTCGGCCAGTGTTCAAATCACAGGAGATGCTGCATTCCTCTTGACAGCGGACTTCATGATATCATGTGAGGAACATCGTCACAAACGAAACAGCCCACAGCAAGGTGAATAAAGGACAAGTCATGAACCTCGTAACTTGCAGACAAATCTCTTCTTCTCTATAGATCAGTAGGAGCTCTATCATATTAGACACAAGTTATTCATGGCCATGATTCTATTGACGTACGATTGAGCGAGTTCACCATTTACCGTGTTCTACTGTTAACACAACTGATTCATACCTGCCAGCAACCCTGGGAGATAAACTCGTTAGCGGCTCCCTTTGCCAATTACACATGTTCACAGTGACCGAAGAGGGTTCAGATAAGTAGGTTGCTGATGCTTTCTCAATGTCTGCAGCAGTGGGAAGTTATTGTCTGCATGGGTATGGATACATTTAAGGAAATAAAAGGCTAGTTTTTTTTTTTTTCTTTTCTGGATGAGGCAGAATTGAAAGATCCAGATGAGATATCTAAAGAGGCAAATTTGTGTCAACCTGCCAGATTGGCAGAGGGTCAGTTAACCACATTTGAATGCCTTCCCAATTGCAATTCCCTAAACATTGTGAAACTGAATGAACATTAACTTGGAAATTATCAGATGCATTCATTCTGATGAGATAGGCTTAATTCATAGCCATTCAACTATATTAAATGAGGAGCTCCAATTCTCATACATCCTTAAATAATCATTATTATTTGGCCTTCCTGAAGAGAGGATGAAACCCCCGCACCCCCAAGATTAAAGTTGCCCATCACTAATGTACAGCAGGATTTGTCCTGCCCAAACAATCCAAACTAGAATAGACTATCTGTGCTACAGAGTGTTAGATGAAGTGGGTACAGAAGACTGAATGGCTAAATGGATGAATCATGATTGAACTCACTAGCAGTCAGTCAACATACAAATGAACCAGTGATATTGAAGCATAAATAACCAGCTGAAACATGCAACTTGTGCCCTGTTGGAAAGTACACAGTACTGCACAATAATTATATAACTGTGATGAGATGGCCCAGAGCTTTGCTGGACTGCACTTTTCATATCTTGCACAACTCACTCTCTCTTTTTCATTTGCACACATTTAATTAATTTTATTTTACATCATTAAGGAATGGTGAACAGATGGCGTGGAGAGAGAGTGAGAAAGGGAGGGAGAGATAGAAATCAAGTAAACATGCAACAATTATCCCCAGCTGTTTTGCAGCAGGGACATTAAACCCTTGCTAAGTTCCACCTGGAAGGTCAGAAAACCAACGGTGGCTTATAAGATAAATCCAGTAAGTTATGAGAAGATTATCCTTGAAAGGAAATACTTCAATTGTGAAACAAGTAGTTAAAACACACAAAAACGAGAAATCTACATACAGCATGAAATATTTTGCTTTCAAAATTATTATTGTATTGATCCATTCATCTTCATTTTATTATAATTCACAGATGAATACGATTTTTTTTTCTTCAAATTACCACTTCTTTAAACAAAACGCATTCAAATTGAACAAGGAACAAGAGAGTATTGCATCAATGGTGGAAAGAAATGTTCTTTTATACGTTGTACATTATCCACTGTGTATATATTCTTAGCTTTGACTGTTCACCAGTTATGAAAAGAATCCAAATGTTATCTCATGCTTTAAATATAAGTAGAGATACATGTGTGAAATGCACAAAGAATAATGATGTTCAAATGTACTGCAGTATATGTGACGAGGAGGCCATCTGTCTAAAATATTGTAATGAAACCCTTTTTTTTTTAAATCACGTGACTAAGAATAACAGCAATTCCTATGTGCTTATTTCAGTAGCTTACATTTGGAGTCAAATCTAATCTTGCAAACATACACTGAGCCAGGTTCTCAGAAGATTTAAGGGTTGAAAGTGGTAAAATGTCCCAGAGGGCCTCAGGTATAACAGGTGGTTGTTGAAGTTCTATATAAGCTCCAGCAGCGGCTGCTAATAAGCAGTGTGAGAGGAGCCTTGTATTGTCACCCTAAACAAACATTATTACAAAGACTGTTTTGGGACCTCACTCAGAGGCTTGAGACTCGATAACACCTTCCAATCACAGGCTTAAAACGTGTACAAAAAACACATCCAGATGTCTATTAAAAAAACAAAAAAAATTAAATACAAAATTTAGATTTAGTTGTCTTTGAAGAAAACCAGCTTATAAGACAGTAGAAAAGAAACAGAAAAAAAAGTCAAGGCATAAAGTAATAACACACACATGCAAACACACACAGAATCACAATCAGTCATCATTGTACAGAGGGAGTGCTGAGTTGACAGGAGTGTGACAACTAATCTCTGTGGTTATGGTGGGGTCACATCGTTTATGTCTTAGTGAGAGCAAACACGGAGTAGGACTATTGATTCTGCCTCTCGGTTGTCGTATTTTGTGGGTGCAACACAGCTTCACAGCCCTGCCTACGCCTCCTTGTCTTTTCTGTCACTCACTCCAAATGTTTTTCGGACCATGGTACAATTACCTTTCTGTCTGCTAGCCAGACAGGTGTGATTCCACTTGTTACACTGCACTTGAAGCAGAGATAGAGAACTCAATGTCAAGGACTGCAGAACCCAAAAGTAGTTTCAAATGGCAAAAACAAGTTTGGGACAAATCTTACAAATCTCCAGCAATGCACCTTTTTACTCAAATCGATGTGAATTATAATGTTGCATGGACTCCAGTACTGGTGTTGAGATTAAAATGGTGACTTTAATATCTGCTTGCAGAATGCTCAGAAACAGAAATCCAAAAAGTCTGGAGAAAAATAAATGTCAAAACAGAGATAATATAAAAGAAAACCCAAGTGAACTGAAGGTATCACTGTGTCACAGGTGGTGTCCCTTTATAGCCATAACTGTCTCATTACCTGCCTTAACCTTCTCATTTTCACTGGCTTCTGGCTCATCTTTTTTTTGATGAATTGAAATATAACATTTTTATCACAGCGCAAACCTGATAACACCCCAAGTGGGGGAATACACGTGTAGGACATAGCAAGACGAGCTCATACACCAAACTGTGTACATGAATAAACAAGTGTGATCATCATTAACAGCCTTCAGATAGTCCACTGCACAACGTAGGAATTCACCAAATTTTCCCCCATGTTTTCTTTCTTGAGGTGCCCTTTCCCAGGTGATACCCATCATCGCATTTAGATCATCTCGCCAGTGAGTTTTCTGTCTTCCCCGAGATCTTTTCCCCTTTCCTGTTGGTTCCCATTCTGTCATACCTCTTGTCCATCGGTTGTCAGCCACTCTAGCTATATGGCCTGCCCATTTCCATTTCCGTTGTTTGATGTACACTATGATGTCTTTTACTTTGGTTTGCTCTCTGATCTACTGGTTGATTTTTCTGTCTTTCCAGGTTATGCCAACCATGATTCTTTCACAAGTATGTGGCAACATAAAGAAGTAACTTGTATGCTAGACTTAGTTATGCAATCTCATTTTACTGTGATGCCTTGAATCCACTGGTCCACTTCAAATCAAAGCAAGCCCATTGTCAGTGATCTTCTACTATAAAACATCTGTACCCTGGTGAATGTGATCACCTCAAGGGCGAGAGTGCCCTCCATCCATAGGGCAAAAGGGGTTACTGAATGGCTTGATGAATATGGAAATGATGTGAGTCATATACTAAGACTTCACGGTCACCGGATATGGGCCAAGTGAACACCTCCTGGAATAAATACAGTCATTATTTGAAACAGTGGATGGTTTTAAACTGGAATGAAATCAGATTACATGAATTTGCCACTATTACGATACACGAGATGCCGTGCTCAAGGGCGCCCACTGTAGATCAAAGTGTTGCCCACCACTCTCCCCGGGGGTGTTGAGTCTACCTCTCTGGTTTTAGGTTACAACCTAAAATCTGTCACCTCTTGTATGATATCAGTCCAGGAATTCTCACCAAATAGAATAATTTATGTACTGTATTCATTGGAGGAGTGAGTGAGAGAGAGAGAGAGAGAGAGAGAGAGAGAGAGAGAGAGAGAGAGAAGAAAGACTATTAGCAGAAATGGAAATGAGGGACAAAGAAGACGACCCATTCAATAATGTATGCATTCTTGTATGAGACTGAGCAAAAATGAGTATGTGAGGGGTAAAAAAAAAAAAAAAAATGGGGGAAGAGACCAGAAAAGAGAAAGATGGAGAGAATGTGTGTATGTAAGAGAGACATTTCTGTGACCTTCTGCCTTGCAAAGCCCCATCTGACTAAGAAATGAGGAGGGATGGAGTGATGGGGAAAGGAGAGAGGAGACTGCTAATGAGAGGGAAACGGGGAGGAGGGGGGTGAGAGATTGAAGGGTGGGATTCTCGCTATAAGTGTTGAATATTTGACATTTATCCGAATGATAGCACCATCCCTTGTCTTTTAAAATACTTCCACGACAGGCAGTGGACTCACACAATTGCTTGAAATAAACATCAAATAATCTAATCAGGCTAATGACACTTTCTGCTTCAAAAAAAAATTCAATCAATCAAGCAGCATTTTCACAAGCATCAAAACCCACAACTGTGTTAGATTTGATATGGATCCATATGTTTTGATCATCAACCAGAGGCTTGTTATTAAAAGCTGCTGTGGCTGAAATGTCTGCAGATCACATAGCGAATAGACAGTGTGAAGCTGCCACCTCATCTTTCCTTTGGGAGCAAGCTAATTATGATCCTGCAACTTGTGTATATATCTGGCTTCATTAACCACAACCTCATCTGGGGGTTGCTACAGTAACATATTTAAAAGAATTGTATTTAATCTGACTAACTGGCCCTGCTGTTTTATCCCAGGTGACTGACTAAAAGCACTTGACCAGCAGACGAACAGAAGCATCATTTGCCGCGATAATCTGCTACATTTTGGTTTAGATGTTTGTTTTTGTTACTCCCATGGCATTAAAACCCTTTCATTAAAGGTTTTATTGTGCCATCCCAGACGCTCAGGCAAAGGGGAACAAAGCTCTTCATAAACAGAAGGGAATCTGGGCATTTAAAAGGAACTGAAACTAAATTATTAAACAGTGAGAAGTAGGTATAGTTCTACTTGGTAACAATAAAGCCCAGTACGTATTCACAGCAGCATAACAAAATGTGTCAGATTAGAAAAATACAGAATCGAGAACTATAGACCTGACTGGACTGACAAATATACCAAACCATGACTTGGTGCCAGTCCAATCATAGCGTGTCATCTTTCATGAGTCTGTGGAATGCCAGGGATCAGGAATAAGATGAAGAACAAATAATGGGATGTGAGGCAGTGTGCAGGCTTGCCTCATATTTATATAAGTCTGAAAAAGACAAGTGTGGGTTTAATATATGTGCAAAGAGGAGTGTATAGTCCCTCTTTTGTTTTGAGATGGACCTCGGAGCTCCGACTCCTCAATTTGACTGTGGTTGTAGAAGTTGATGCGAGACGTGTTCAAAGGCTCCATTGAATGAAAGGTGCATTTTATTAGTTTTAGTCTTAGGTCTGTTGGCCAGTTGTTGATTCTCTTGGTCCAAGCAGACACCACATCTAAATACTCATGAGCTATTCCAATAAAATGATGTCACATGTCTGATGAGTCACTACATGTGAGGGTATTTTGTAATACTGCACCCGGTAGAAATATTTTAAGTTGTGATACTCATCTACTTTGAGGTGTTCATGTAAATTAAATAAATATCACTACTTGCACCTTATATACTGCTGCTGCATTGTTTGAACTTGACAATAAAGGCTCATACCAATATTTATTACAGTATTTACACTATCCTACCGACCGACACCCCAGTCATCCTTCAACAGCAATTGAAAGAATGTTTTTATTGCCACCATGCACTGTTGCTGCCTCAATGGGAGGAGCACTTGGGACGAGCCCAGCCTCAAATCAACAACATGCTCTCTGCTTAGCAGGCTTTGGACATCACTGTTTGGGGTGAGGCCACAGCCAGTGTCTCAGCTCAGCCTGTTGGAGCAATTTGGAGCCAACTGCAGTCTATTTTGTCCATGGTATATTTGCCTGAGAGAGGGATAGACAGAGAGACACAGAGCGAAAGAGAGCGAGAGCAAGAGAGGCCTACGGCTCTGGCTCACAGACATGTGGGGCTTATTTTGTGGCCGCCGTCCTCCCGAGTGCTGGCTGTAGTACAGAGTTGGTCTGTGTCACTGCTCTCCTCTTCATTTTACTGTCTAACCAACGCTGATGCTCAGCAAGCAGGCTTGTTTGAGAACAGGCTTGTTGAGACTGGATGGTGGCTCGAGTGACACTTCTAATGCTTTCTAACCGGTCTGCTCTCGAAGGGGCACTGTGCAGAAATGTTTGAGTCGGCTGTCCCTAGAAAGTGGGACCACTTCTACCTCAACAGCATCCGCTGTCTGCCATACAGCAAGTGCCCTTTACATTGAAGTCTCTTATGGGATGATCTTCTGTCAACAACAAGCAGAGGAAGCAAATGAGGAAAAATGTCAGATCTCACAGCTGGCTACCCATCCCCTGCTAGAACTGGTCTTTTTAAGTGAAGGACAGGGGGAAAAAATGCATTTTGTAGCAGAGGTTTTCTTTGCAAAACTTGCAGAATAGAGACACATATGCCCTCTGGATAAGGATTTAGAAAGGTGTCATATTTTCTTAACTTCAGCTGTTTTATGGCCTGCATGCACACTCGAGGCAAAATGTATGATCAACGTGGAAGCAACAGAAACTATGTAAATATCTTTCCCCACAGTCATACTGGTATTTATCAAAGTGTGCATGTTTGAATAGAAGTCCTATAAATATATCGCTAATCATATTTCAGCTGGTAAATAATGGATGAATGATGATGGGGCGTGTGCATTCCTATGGGAAATGAGGGTTGCAAACAAATCTAACTCTACACTGACTGAAATGTCCATAGCCAAACCAAGTGTGTGAGCAGTATCATATACTTTTGAATAGGAAACGGATGGTTAGAGCTATTCTTCTATGGATTTATGGATAACGTTGGGAGTAAAAATGAGGCATGTGTGCACATTCAGTTTCACAATGATTTCAATTTCTACAAGAAAAACAAACTAGAAGTGTTACTTCATGAATCTGACAAAAAATAAATAAATATTTATATATCGCAGGGCAAATGCACAGCTTTAGCTGTAAATCTCAACGCACACACATATCTGTCCCCAGGAGTCATATTCCAGACCTATATACAATCATGAAACACCCTCGCCTATACAGGTTCTACTGAATCTTGTTTGATTATATCATAGGTGAAATGTTTGTAGAAATGATAAACTTCCCAATAAAGATGTAAAACTTCAGCTTGTAAAACATGCCAATGCCAGCCTGTGATTTGTTTTCAGGGCAAATCAATTTTCAGACATGAATAATGCTCAGCGCCTGCTTTTTTATGGCTGGCTTCACCCAAAAGTAAAAGGTTTCTGAGTTCATACTGCTCTGCAAATCACTGTAAGGTGGGGTCATTGGCAAAATGTACCAACTGTTAGATCAGTATATGCAGTTGAAAGGAACAAGCCTCGGTGTGTGGGTGTTTGCACGGATGAGGCGGCTGCCATGACCAGCAAACACTAACTGTGCTTATCAGGATGGAAACACAGAAAGAAAGAAAAAAAGAAAGTCAGAGGTAACTGGCAAACTGTATTAACACCACAAAGACTGCACATCTTATTTAAAAGGCTATCCACAAACTGTCTCATGCATTCTCCATTCAACTCATTTAAACCTTAATTTCAGTCGTGTATTTTCTGAAGCTAAATGCAGTCGTCCTGATAATTGGGCTCCATCTGACTTGCAGATGGAATAACTGGAGAGTGGCAGCTTTCTGCAAGCTGGCATGTTACGAAGCTTAATGTTCAAGTCAGTGTCATGGCAGGGGGTGTAGCTATCAAACTCTTTGCAGTGCAGTCTAACAAGTCACCCTGCTGTTTCACTACTGTCTTGGTGGTTGAGAAGTAAGCTTGTTTGTTTTCTCCGAAGCCAGTGACCGTTGAGGTTGAATCACCTGATCATATGCATACACACAACAGGTGTGAGGATTTTCAAAAACGAATGCCTGAGCCTACAAAGTCCTATTTGCAGTCATAAAGTTGCTTCCTGTAAGTCACCTCTTATCGTTATTGCGAAAGCAAACAAACAAACACAATTAGGCTACCCCATATATGAGAAGCATAGAGTTCGAATTCCTGAGAAAAAAAAAAATTAAATCATAATCTCACCGGGTGAGATCCCGTAGCATTTTTGTATCACATCCAACACAGAACATATCTGAATGAATGCAGTCACAATGATGGATAGGCACACGCTTAAAAGGCTGCAGCAAATTCCCAGACATCATTTGGAAGTGGCAGGATTGAGTGTGACTAAGGATTGGACTGGAATATTAGAATATCAGCACGCTGAATTATTTTTTGCAAAAATGGCAGCTTAATGGGACAATGAGGGTCTTACATGTATAACTTACTCCTCTGTCTGTTGTTATGCATCAGATCCCTGTGAGTGTATGCACACTGTGGATCTTCCTGCAGCAATTTTTACACGTCAGTCATATACAAAAAATTTAAGATTTCACCTATCCGAAGGACGTAAAACTGTTCTGTTTGGATGCAGACAAAGCCTCTATGGAACATAATCAATAACTGAGAAGGACTAACAACATTCCACACCTCGTATGGGAAGCTGTTTATAAAATTATTTAACCATACAAGCTAAATACAAGACAAGACAAACAATTTAGATTTGACATAATGTGTCAATCAATTATAACACATACTCGTACTAGACACGTATCAGAAAGGTTATCTATAAATATATTTATGTTACTATGCCGTGATGCAATTTAGTGCAAGTTAAAAAAGAGAACAGATCGAACCAACTGGATGTTCAGTAGCCTGCTTGATTTTTTGGAGCTTGTTTTTCATTTATTGACTGAGAGTGGACATTTTATATTTTATTCACAAAGTCATTAAATACATCATTATTCAACCACAACAGCAAAAACAGTGGCTGTACAATGGAGCACACTGTGGGAGAGAGAAAATAATGGACAGAACTCCAAAAATACAGAGAAAAAAAACATACCTGAGACTGCAGGTGCTGGGAACGTGTGGAAACATGCACGCACACACGCACACACACACACACTTCTATGAGTATTAGTGTAAAAGTACATGTAAGTGCAGGAGTGTGCATTTTCTTTAGCTGTGGCTAAGTCAGATCGCAGTGAGGAGCCTCGACAGCTGTGCCTATGTGTGTGTGTGTGTGTTTGGTGTGTCTGTGTGTGTGTGTGTGTGTCTGCGTCTCCCTGGGGCATCATGACACTTCATCATTTGTTAATTAGCCAGTTAAGTCATCTAATTAACATGCCAACTCTTTAGTTCTCTGTCAGACTTTCTTGTCTTCTTTGTCACAGTGTGTTTGAAAGACAGTCAAGTCAAACCATCTGTTTAAAACAGAGAAATGTGCATCAGAAATCGAACAATGCATCAAAATGAATCTTAAGATAAGGGGAGCAAAGATAAATCCACCACATATTCCCATGATTCCAGGATCGCATTAACAGCAGTGACAATCCCTCTGCCGCAACGAGATCAACACAGTACTGTAGCATTCACTGAGAAGCAAATCACTAATAAATATGACATGAAACCTGTTTGAATTCAACCAAAGCAGGTTGTCCACTTGCTACAGTTTTTTATACTGCGTATAAATAGTATAGGTGAAAAGGCACCTAACACCAGAAAACGCCTAATTAATCAGGTTCGCTCAATTCCTGGAGACAGCTGTGGCAGACTCCAGATGGAGTTAACATCCATTGTTAGTCCATCAATGGCATTGGAATATTTGACAAACCTGCAGAAAAACTGACTGGTAAAAGATGAATGAATTTGGTTGAGTTTGTCTGTGGAAACTCTTGCAACACAGCAGGTCATTTATAATTACACCACTCCATGGTGCTGGTTTAGTGGAACAAGTCACAAACAGATTGGGAGGCAAGTCCCTCTGTCCACAGCAATCCAAGCAGCCTTTCCTATCGGATTAGTTATTGCTTATGCAGATTTAGATCATGCCAACGTAATAACTCATGCTGAAAACCCATGCTGTGTTTATCACAGGAGATATGCACACATAATCAGTCATAATACAGGATTCATTGCATGCTTAAAGTGCCTGAGCCTGGCTTTCAACAATGGTTTCTGTAAAATCCAGTCAAAAACCCATTTCATACTCCATAGTGAATCAAAAAAGTCTCACTGAGGACAACCTCAACTGCAAGGTTAGCAAACACAGAGTTCAACTTTCCTTCTGAAGAAATCCGTCGGGGCTGAACTGTTGACCCACTCGTCAAAGCTCCTGGACTCTAGCTCAATGAGTGGCTCCACACATGGCAACAAACTGCATTTTCATGTACTGCATTTAGATAATCCACTTTGTCTTCTTCGCAAACAATGATGTAACAACAACTTATTTGACCAGTGGGATTTTTTTTTGCTGTGTACAGATATCTCAAAGTTCAACCTGTGAATGTTCTTGAGAAAATGTAAAACAGACAGAAAGTCACACAGACACACAAACGTAAATGATCAAATTATGCAACAAATGTGCACGCACACACACACACAGACACACACACACCGTTGTCGGAGTACTTCTTAGCCAGTATGTTCTGCATAAGGAGCACTCAGATGGACGTTTGACATTTTTCTGATAATTGACAATACCATCATTGCACTTTTTCCATTCTGCCATATAACCATTTTTCTTCATGAAGGCTTGTAAGTACATAAAAAGCTTCGTCTAAATGTAGAGAGAAAAGAGAGAGGAGAGAAAAACACACTGAAAGGAAGATGTGGGTAGAAAGAATTCCAAAGAACGAGCTCAATGTCCTTGTTGTCAGTGAATGGTTAAAATACATTATACAAATTTACTCATACGTGCAATATGAATTATTTCAGTTCCCAAACAACCTCTTACTTATATAGATATGCAGTACAGAAATAGATAAAGGTCAACAAAGTACGGTTTTGTTGTTTGCAAAGGATCTATATAACCAGTCATCATGTGTGTCTGTGCGTGGTCTTTCTATTCCTCTTCCAAATGGAGTGACCTTTTTCTAAAGGTCAGACTGTGACACCACTCACATGCACAATACTATCACGAACGCTCAGAGACAGAGTCACTAGCGGGCTCAAACACTGGCACAACACTGGGACCGTTATCCCATGCTGCTCTTCAAGCAATTCAACCTTTTTACGTGTGAATTTTGCATCTTCCAACTACTACCTAAACAGAGGATTCTGGCACCTACGTCTTGTTTTAACATACTTAACAGCCTCTAGCTGCGACCATTACAGTCCCTCATCTGCTACATTAAGAAAACACACCAACAGCTGTTTGTGACATAAGCCTGACTAGATTTCCTGCAGAGTAGATTCTCTTCCATTCTAGATTTCTCCAGTATTCCGTTTTCATTTCAACTTGAATAGACATGCAGTCATCAACAATTAATAAAACTAATCGGTTTATGATAAAACGTGAACTACAAACATCAGGGAATGTAATTTTGCTTGAAAGAAGTTTGCATTTCCGTTTCTTTAAGGTCACCTTGCGAAGTATGCATCTTAAAAAAAAATTTTTTACGATGAGTTGCTGATCTCACATACAGTGAGTATATTTATTAGCAGTAGTGTAGCAGGACATGAATAGGCTAAAGACCCACTCAGAGAATGGAGAAAGGTTGTGCAAAGGTTCAAGAAGATTGATAGCATGCACAGACTTATTTTCTCAGAGTTATTTAATCTTATTGACATGATAGAGTGTTCAGCAGACATGCATAAATAAGACCCAGTTTTTTTTTTTTTTTTTTTTAAATAGTAGGTAATTTAAGGAGTATGCAATAAGATTACTACAAGGTCTAAAAAGAACCCTGTTAACAGGTGGTTGCCTGACTGGGCAGGGTCGTGCAATCCATCCTGCCTTTTCACTCACCTTTCAAGAAGGGCAGCTGCTGGCCAATCAGCTACACAGCAGGATAAACAAGTTAGACCTTGTCCTTGAAAATGGAGGAGGCGAAGACGAGGCAGGCACTAACATAGTGTCAGGCTGCATCGAAAGGTTGACATATTTTGTCAGCAGCTGTATAAAATGCCCGTCCTGTAGCTTGAGTTAATTAAGCAGAGATGTTCATGTCGTATACTCCAGAGTTGGTAATTAGGACTGTAGTCGCACGGACCACTTAGCTGAGTTCAAAATGGGAATCTCAGAAAAACAAGAGGGTTCTGTTCAGAACATAATTCTTATCATTTTTGCAGATGTGGCTATGCAGTGCTCCTATGCAGTCCGGTATACATCAAATTGTGATGTCCTGTGTATTGTGACAACTCAGAACCACCATCAACTTGTCTTGCCAAACTGAAATCCTTATAGCTGCTCTTTGTTCATCCTCTTCTAACACAAAACTTCCACTTGCTGACCAATAGCTCCCACTCAATAACAGGTGCTATGAGGTGTGGCTGTCTGTCTCTCTGTGTTGGACCTGGCAGTGGACTTGATTGGGTGTACCAAGCATCTCACTCTGTTTTGTCTGGGATTGAATCCAGCCACATAACCCTAGACTGGACAAGCAGCTCGAGAGGAAGAATGGGTGGATATTTACTAACATTTGATTTTGGAAGAGATTTTTTTTTGTTCCTGAGGGGTTTTCTTTGGCCTCGTGTACCAGGAACTGACATTTTGTTCACAGCGGAGGTATAAAAGTAAAGGTTTATTTTCTGGCCATGCTGAATTTCTAATATTACCTAGATATGATATTGGCTACTGCTTTCATCTACTTGTAGAAATATGAAGCCTCAACAAAGATAACTCAGATTTTCCATTACATTTCATTTACATTCTCTTTGAACTTGTGTTGTGTCTGAGCACATGTCAGGGTTTTCCCGTCTTATAAATCCTATGTAACTCCCCTGTCTCCTAATGATGGATTAGGCTTCTCATAGTATGACTGCTCATCCAGCAATAATCTGCACAGACTTTGAGCTGGCAAAGACAGCCGGCCAGGCAGGAAGGAGGTAAAGGCAGGAGAGGAGGGGAGGTAGAGAATGTACATTCGCTGCAAGCAAGTGACGAGTTCACATAGAAAGTTTGCTAACAAATCCATCCAGTGAGATAATGGCAAAAGTGCATCAGCGAGGATCCATACCCATCCTCTAAATCCTCTGCAAAATCCAGTATTTTAGATTTCACTGTGAACCATTTCTTGGCATTAACCTTCTATTTTTACCAGCACGTCAGGATGTTGTCTGTGGGAATTGTGACGTTTCTCTTTGTCCCTGTTGTCAACAGGAGGTGAAATGGAAGGCAGAAGACATGTGCACAAGCAAGCTCGGAGTAATTTTTAGCTCCCACTGACAAACTCTTAATGAACAAATTATATTTCCACCTGTCTTTTTCTCCTCAGGATTGTTTTAGATGGTTTTCTTTGAACTAAGTCTGTGTGCCAGCTTGGTGCACTTTCTTAGAGGGTGCATCAGTGACAAGTCCCAATTGTGACACAGCAATGCATCCAATTTCATGGCAATCTATCCAATAATGGATTGCCATTAATTTACATAGAGAGTCATGGTCCCCAAAGGATGCATCCTAATGACTTTGGTAATCCTTTGATTTTTGCTTGAACTTTCAGCTCCACAATGAGGTTCCTATTTATGGTGTGGTTGGTAGTAAATTCCTCAACTGGACTTCTGGAATAACTTTGCAGTATTTAGCATATTGGGCTACTTTGATGCTAATGCTTTGTCTATCCTAAACTAACAACATTCTATTAGCAATGACTCAGATCTGTGGAAGATTTTTAAGAGCACACCAAAATGTGATACCAGTTAACACTGTAAACATCATACCTGCTCAACCACGAGGTGTTAGCATCGTCCCTGTGAGCATGTTTGCATGCTGATGCTGGCATTTAACTCAAAGCCCTGCTGTGTCTAAGTATGCTCTCACACAGCCGTTAGCATGGCTGTAGGTGCTTAGAGTTGCTGAGTCTACATTCTACCTAGAGGAATAAAAGGGATTTGTTGTAACCATTAAAACACTTCGCTTAGACCACCTTGGGTATCACTGAGTCTCATGTCCGGGCCAAATGCACATGTGGATCAACTGTGTACGCACAAAAACACAGAGAGAGAGAGAGAGAGAGAGAGAGAGAGAGAGAGAGAGAGAGAGTCTTGCTTTGCTGACCAAGTGTGAAAGAAAGAAAGCTTGCTGTCCCTTTGAGATAGTCATACATGTTGCACAGGGCTGCACACCATACAAAAACACACATTTATCCACAAAAAAACAGAGAGAATGTCTCAAGCACACACACTGAAATGCATCCAAGAACCACATAGAAACATAAATACACTCAGATACAGAGCGAAACAAACAGATGGGCGCACAGACGATCCGTTCTACACCCACTCAATCTCTCTGTAATCACCACTGATGTGTTGTTCTCCCAATTTAATTTCAGTGACACAACAAAAACAGCAACTTTCAGTTTAAACATTTTTTTTTTTTTTTTAAAGGATGACAAAAAATGATGCCTAAAAAGATGCTCCTTCGCACGTTGGCTGACATACAGTAGCAAGGCATCTGCTGCAGTGATTGGCACAGTCAAATTTGAGCCACGCTAGAGCAATTAAAAAGCCTTTATTCTGATTCTTAATTATTTTAGGGGGTTTATAAAATCTGAACCTCTCAACTCGACTTCATCCAAATTGGGTTTTAGTGACTCATCTGGCAAATGAGTTCACTTCTAAAAAGCACCGAGGACTACTTTTGAAATTACTCACACAATCTGAATATTGCCAGATTCAGTATAAAAAAGTTACCACCTTATTTTCCACCAATGGCAAACAGTGCACATGTGTGCGATAGCGTGAAGACAGATGGACACACAGACTGGCAGGTGTTCAGACACAGGAGACAAATATGAGATAGCTAGACATTTATGTTTTTGTCTGTGTTTTGACTTTTCACAGTCTTTAAAACTCCAGGGGCGTGTACTGCTGTGACCGAATTACAGCACAAAACAATGGACCTGCTTCTGTTAAAAGTTTACTTCTGGCGGATACTAATAAACAACAGACAAGCACATACACTACATGCACAAACAAACTACATGCACTAAAATTATTGAAACACACAGGTTTATCACTAACAGTCCTTTTCAAGTATTTTACTTCAGCTCCTTTGTGGGTACCTGAAGTTGGACTGCTGCCATTTCGTGCTATATACTGTACAGAGGTCCTGGTGGCAGATTTTCCACCTAGTTTGCAATCTGAATATATATAGAAATACAATCTTTCACCAACGAGTTATGCTTGTGGTGTCGGTTGTTTATCTGCCCGCTTCTCTGTTTGGTGACTGGAAAACCTATGAAGGGATTCCCATGAAATTTGGTGGACAGATAACCCGTGGTCCACAGTAAAAAATGGACGATTTTTCTGATAGATTTTTCAGCCTGTATTAAGCTAGGATTTCTTGTATCAAGCCTTTCCATTTTTCAGCAATAACTGTGGGACTAAGAGAGATTTCACTCATAAAACTATGATGTTTGACAGACAGCACATCAATGATTTAAAAGTGTTGTCAATATGCTGTAATTGAAGTAGGATTCAATGTGATTTGTGGCGGAGAGCTAAATTAGACCAAAAAATATCTCATATAGACATTCATCCAAATGTAGACATATAAGAGAAGCTCATGACCTGCCTTTTATTTGAGCTTGACAGGAGAGCATGAGAACAACGAGGTGACTCAGTAAGGAAGTAAAATCTCAATCTCTGTAGAAGGCTCTAGTTGATACAACAAAAACAAACAAAGATGATTGTTTGTGCGGCCTATCTAAACTCGCATGCAAGTTTTTCTTGACATATTACTGATATCATTGACTGTCCCAGGTGCTTGCCCCAGATAGCTTATTCAAATGGCCACCAAATGCTTCGAGTATTGCCAGCACCACTGAACTGTGCAATTATTCCCCAATTGTAGGCCTGGTGGCTTGAATTTCAGGTTCTGCATTGTCCCTTAAAGCAGCAGCATCTCCATCTCCTTCAGTCCTGTCCACCCTGCTACTGTCTTTTGAGCTCCAGTGTGTGTGTCTGTGTGTGTAAAACTAACTACCATAATTTCCAGTCTATAAGCCGCAGCTTTTTTCAAGCGCTCTTATCCCTGCAGCTTATAATAAGGTGCACCTTATATATGGATTTTACGGTAGCGGGCTTTATGCCACCACATTCTACTTCTGCATGTAGATACATGCTGTTTGAAACCCTCTGCTTCTCCAAAACTTGCCTTAAAAGTGATATTTCTGCTCTTTGTGACAGCTGTGAATGGTGCGTAAAGCTACTCTGTGTGTATCTCTCACTCTGTCTGTCCGCCTGGCACGTGCGCGCGCGCACACACACACACACACACACGCACGCACGCACGCACACACACACGCTCAAACACATACGCACACACACACACGCACACACAATCACACACACACACACGCACACACGCACGCACACACACACGCTCAAACACATACGCACAAACACACAATCACACACACACACACGCACACACGCACGCACACACACACACACACACACACACACACACACACACACACACACACACACACACACACACATTAGTTAAACTGTCGTCCTGATGCAACAAAGTAAAAGCGACAAGGCCACGTGTTGCATTAAGTGATCACCTCCACCTCCTCATCTGCCCCCTCATCT